>JABRWK010000062.1:73679-90959 GCA_013372445.1 Hypothenemus hampei
TTGAAATTATTTCCAAGACTATCTAAATGGTGAAAAAAACAATTTAAACAAACTTTTGTAGAGAATCTAAATCTTTTAAAATATTTAAAAAACAAAGTTGACTTTCGTTGAATCTTGAAGGCAGCCTTTAACGGCAATGGGGATAACTCAAAAAGTTGTTTCGTTCTATGTAAAACATTTTTTATTAATTTTTTTTTAATTGGAAATTATCCAATCGTCCAACTTGTGATGGGACACCATATAGTGGAGTTATAATTGCCCTTGACTGTTTGGAAGACAACAAATCAACTGCCTTGTTATCGCAACAAAACTCATTCGAAGTGCATTGCAAAGTTTGAAGTTAAAAGTTGAAAACAAGAATTCAATAAAGAAACGTGTTAACCATAAGTAGTAAAATCGATGTATTTAATGAAATATCTAGTAATTATTGAGTACTTGTATTTGAAAGGGTTACGAGATAAGGAGATTTACGAAAATGTGCTAAGTACCTTCATTGTGACTAATTTGTACTGAATAAACTTCATAGTCTACTATTAAAGACTAAGTTGCTTTCTTTAAATGACAAAAATATTCCATTTAAGATGACAAGAGATCTGGAAGACATATTTCAGTGTCATTTTCAAAAAAGATGAATTTAATCCATGATTTAATATTATCCGACTATCGAATTGGGCTACAATCTAAAGATAAGACCCAGGACATTTCACATTGTTCATGTTAATTTATGTATGAAAAAATTTTGTGTAAAATAAATTCTCAAATGTTTCAACGAAAATCAGACGTGAACACGAGTAGAAATATCACGCTCATTCTGTGTTTAAGCTGACAATTGTTATTGTAAAGGAAACTTTGATACATTTCTATGCTCCGGAGTCTAAATAGGAATCAATGGACTTTAAGCATTGTAGATCGCCAAAACTAAAAATATGTCGTGCTTAAAATTCTTTGTTACGGTTTCTTGTAATAAATATGATAACTTTAAGAACTTAAAAGGGAAAACTATTATAAGAAAATATTACTCATTGTAGTTAGAAAAAGACAAGGAATATTCTCTAAAAGAATTTTGTTGTTGCAAATCAAAATACAAGCCTGATCTTACCCAGTATAAACTTCATAATTTGCAGTTTGAATTAAGAACACTTCCTCAATCAATTACATAATTTAACTCCTACGAATTATTATCTTTTTTCTAAACTGACGAAGAATTTAAAAAGTTTAAAATGTTGATTTAACAACAATTACAATTGTGTAAATCCTGGTGCAAATCATCAGGATTTTTCTTGATATAGTTAGAGAAGTATGGCGTTGATTAATAAAGAAGAGAATATTAGAAATAGATATATCAATTTCTATATCAGTTGTACATATATGATAACAGATATTTGATGGTAATAAAATTTAGTCAAAAAAATAAAATACGTTCATTTATTCTGCATAAAAATAATTGAAATTGAACAATATTGTACACGCAGAATAGGAACTTTTTTTCCATGTTCAATTGTGCGTAATTGTTAAAAATATGTATTCGCATTTTTAACTTTTGATTCAATAAACTATATAAAATGTATGAATACATATTATGTATTCAGTTCAAAAATAAGGCAATTTTTAAACAATGAAATTTCAGTGGTTGTCTGCATATTTAAACGAAAAAAAAAAAACAATTAAAACCGCCTTTTTTAAGTGTTACATATACAGGATGGATATAATTTATCTCTGAATATGGATAATTTTTTTGTTTTGAAAGATAGAAGATCGATGTAATGATCAACATTGTGTAAAATTTAATATGTTATGAAATTCAATTTTTAAATTTGACAAACATCAGAATTCTGAAACATCTATGATTGAGAAAATGAAAAGGGCCTAAATATTTAAAGTTAACTATCCCGTGATTTATAGTTTACGAAAATGAAACAGGTTATTGTTGTTTGATGTTTTTGAACAGAATCCGATGACATCAACTAAATTTTCATAGGGATCTTGATTTTCGAGTTATTCCATAAGTTTAAATTTTTTAAAATTACAATCAAAGTTGGTTCTGAATTCAATCAATAACTATTTTTTTCTAATTTCATTGACATACTTGAGTATATCATTTTACAATATCTCAAAATCACTAAAATAAACTTACCTTAATATTCTTATCAGGTTGATTGTGAAAAAGAAACAATTTAAGATAAATTACAACAAAAGAACTAAAATAAAAATAGAAAAGAACTAATAAACATCAACAAAATAACTATTTACGTAGAATCCTAGCTTAATTAGCAAAGTATTTAAATATTTTAAACAAAATTTAGTTATCGGAAACGGCCAACAATAATTAAAACGAACATACGAAAACAATAACCAAAACGACGTGTTTACAGCCTTTTTAATTCAAAATAATCGTCATTGGTTTGGATAGATAATTTCATTCGAGAAACAGTGTCCCTTGATACTTTGTTTAAGATTTAAGGCCGAATTTTACTAGTTATGCCTTTGAGCTTGTTAAATGAATGATATACTTTCGAATTAGTTTTTAATTTTGAAAACACTTTATCTGTTGGTATTTTTTCTAATTATCTATTAAAATACATATCACTTGCTCTGTCAGCGTTCATTTTACTAATGGAATAATAGTTTAACATATAATTTTCTACTCATTTTTATACATTTTTGTTTAAACAAAACAAAAAAAATAACTTCAAAATTAACAACGTAACATTCTCATGACAAAAAGAAACATGTAGTAAAACTTCTGATGAAACTTTTTACAACATTGCTTTTTTCTTCAAGGCCAATTTGATAAAACTATTAAAGTTAGCTTATTTTCGTAATTTTTGAGTGATTGCAAAAAGTTAACGACACAGTCAAGTAAATCAATGAAATTAGAAAAAAATACTTGTTTAATGAATCCACAATCAACTATGATTACCATTTAAGAAAATCTAAGGATATGTCATCTCAAAAATTAAAGTCGCCATGAAAAATTTAGTTGATGCCATTGTACTTCTGGATAAAACCGTCTTCCAAAAATAATTTGTTTTGCAACTTTAATTTTAATGGTTTTTGGTAGGTATATTATTATTATTATTTTGTATATTTAAGTGTAAATACGTAGTCAATTTTTAATTTTTCTATATATTTCAGAAAAATTATTTTATTTCTAATATTTTAAAGTTTAGTGGCATCGCATATTAAACTCGACTCAATTTAGCTCAGTTTAACCGTTCTTCTATCTTTAAAAAAAAGTTCCCAATATTTTCAGGTGGACGTTTTATGGTTATCCTATATACGGATATATGTTTTTATTCCCATAATTGTTTTATTAAATTTTCGAGTTTTAATTTATGATGTCTCTAACAAATACTGAAATAATAATTTTGAAATTAATCTGTGGGTAGCAACGCATCTATTACAATGTATTGAAAGTAAATTGTTTTGGAAACTTTATCGGTAACTATTTATTTATTACCGATTTTTTAACTTTCGAAAATAATGGAATTATTAAAATATGAGAAATTGATCCACAATAAATACTAGAACATTTAGAGGACGATTTACCAATTAGCAATGCGCACAAAATTGAGCGATAACACAAAAAACCGTGTAGAATATCGTTTTTTCTAACAAAACCTAAATTATTTATTTATTCCAAAAGGTTCCCATATTCCGATCAGTTATTTTAAGGTCCCCATTTTCCTAATGTCCATCTGACAGCTTATTTTACCCCTAAAAATTCTAAAATTGCTTCTATTTCTACCCTCTTTCTTATATGTAATTAATTTTGTTCCCACAATCGCAGATGGACATGCACGTCCCACGCACGCATTATTTTCAACAAAACTATTCATTCGGAGGGGGGTAAATCGGAATGGTCCGAAATCATAAAACTCGGCACACAATTAAAGCCATTAAACTGGCCAAGTAAGCCTAGAGATTATACGCGAGTTCCTTCCTCGGATGCAAAGCTCTTGTATTTTCAATTGTTCAATGAATTATAAATAACGATGTTCTAGGAAATGAAAGAGCAATGAAACCACCCCTACTATTTTCCATGTCCAGTTTTGATTTGTAGTTTTACCTTTCCAGAATTGTGTGTTACCCTGTCATCTTGCCATATTTTTGGCATATTCATTTTTATAACAACAAATAATACATTCACTTGAAATCTGAAAAGTTCAGGTAGGTATAAAAAAAACATCAAGGGGACGGTGATTTTGAGATTTTTAACAGCCTAGGGGGTGATTAAGGCACGTGCCGTTTTTTATGGAGGGTTCAGGTGAATTGATAGGCTAATGGAGTTGGGTCAA
This sequence comes from Hypothenemus hampei, assembly GCA_013372445.1. Lineage (NCBI taxonomy): Eukaryota > Metazoa > Arthropoda > Insecta > Coleoptera > Curculionidae > Hypothenemus > Hypothenemus hampei. The sequence goes on from JABRWK010000062.1 coordinate 77,978, forward strand.
TTTTTTATGGATAAACCACTGTATACTTAATATATGTCTACAAACCTTACTACATGGTATTATTAACAACGTCTTATCTTAATAACGTAGCAGTATAATTTTTTTAACGTTCTATCACAAAAACTTGTTGAGCATAAGCCATTTTAAATAGAGATAGGTCGTTCAAAATATTTTGCAATATAATAGATATATTTTAATCATAGATAAAGTAGTGCCTTTATCAATATAATTTGTTGGTATCACTAAACTTTGTACTTAGTTTTTAAAAAAATTAATCGCAGTAACGCAAACACGAAAATAATTTAACATTGGCTGTCCTTCAAAGAATAAAAAAAAATGTATATGAACTTACTATAATATGATAATTCCGGCGCACTTAAGGTTTCCGAGATAAAGCTGAAAAAAGGAAAGTATACCTAAATTATTGTATACATATTTAAATTAAGTGTATTTTATTTAATTGTTGCACCATATGTGTAAGAAACTTAACTAATTTTTAATAGAGATAGGTCGTTGCTGTTTAACTCAGCTACATACATACATACGTAAAGAATAGCAAATAAGTAGGCGTACTTCAACACGATAACTCTTATCTTTTGTAGTGCGAAAGTTTCACGCTACAATGTCACCTTCAAATAAATACTTAGATTTGATCAAAATATGTTTTTTTTTCAAATCGAAAACATGAAATCCTAAAGAATGTGCCCGGTTTGGTCTTGTGAATTATCAATTTTGATGTCTGAGGTCGCCTAATGTTCGAAATTATTTTTATTTTTCGTCAAAATTCTAATTATAAACACGTTTGTGAAAAAATGTAATAAAAATTTCCAATTGAAGGTGTGTCGATAATCACGTAAGACGAATTAAAGTTTATTAATCTCCATTTTCGGAAATTTCGCACCTACAATTACGTCCAATGAAAACACGAAATGCAATATGAGTGCGATGATTCATTTGATTATTTACAAAATCTATTTTTTCCAAAATAAAGTAAATAACGCATTACTGTCGAATGAAAATTTTCCGAAAATAACACCAACCATTAATTATCACGTAAAACGACAAACTTAACCCTTTTACTGCCCCTAAAAATAGCTTTTCCCCTTTTTTAATGGTGGCTCAACCCACCACGGTCGCGCGTCGTTCGAATCCTTCTTTGTCGGTCTTCCATTTTATAAACCGTTTGGGCGTGGTCTGACAAAAAAAAAGATAAAAAAAGTTCCCCGGTTGTTGGAATTTTTTACCACCCCACGATAAAAACATTTCAGACCTGCCTGCTTTTTTTTATTATTGTACCGTTATGGAGGTAGGCCACCTCGCGATTGGTGAATGAAAATAAAAAATGATCGTACAAAAAATGGGGGAAATAAATAGGTGTTGAGGTTTTAAAAATATCACATCCTGTAGAAAATTTCAACTGTTTAATTATTATTTTACAGGGTTCCATAGAGTCAGAGGAAAAATGTAAATGAAAGGTTTTAATCTGAATGTGAAGTGTATATGTATATTAAAAATTCGTTTATTTTTAGGCAAGATTAAAACTGAATAGTGTTTTTAAAGAAAAATTAGTAATTGTTTGGGTTTATATATTGTATTTCAAGCACACGTCCATTCAAAGGCACTAGCATACTGTCAGTTTTTTTTTATAAATCCATCACCTGGCTTATTGAATTGTCAGTCTGTTCGTTCACGCATGGTTTCTCGACAAAATAAATATAATAAGCTTAGAAATTTTAAGTAATATTTTATACAGTTGTAAACACCACACACACCCCCAAAAAAATAAAATTGTCTTCTAATAAAACCGTTAAATTTTCCCTTAAAAATATCAATAAAACTTTCAAGGCGCGAAATTTTCTTCTCGCTTCTTCTAATCGTCGTTCCGCCCCGTCTGTCTGAAAATATCTTTTCTTATATACTATTTTCACCCTCATATACTTGTCGTCGAGACACAAGTCGGCAACCGTTGAAAATAATCAATACGGGAGTTTTAATATGAATTCGATACATCTCGTTCGCACTCCTCTGAGGGTGTCTTGAGGCTCGATTTCTTTTATCGGACTTTTGGTTTAACGGAAATACTTTTTCAGCTGTCCCAAAAAAAAATTATTAACAAATATATAATATTAATTAAAAAATGACAGTAAAAATAAAATATCTGTATTTTCTGAAATTTATCATAAGACGATAAAGATTATTTTCTTCAAAATTTTGCGATTGGCAGTTCTGCAACGTAACTACCACTCCCAAATGGTTTTAAATAGTTGGCTCGGTATTGTGTTATTCCTTGCAGGAAAGTAAACTCTTTAAAATGAGATAGAAAGCTCATTTTTGTCAAAATAACAGACAACTCCTCATTGTTGGAGGTCCTTCAATTTAAACAAAAACGCCGACTTGGAACTTGTTTTTTTAAAAGGTACTAAATTGAGTTTTTGTTTTTTTTTTAGTCCCTTGTTTCTTTATGAGACCTATTATGAACCGTTAACTGTAACCCTTTAATTCCTTTAAAGTAACGTAAAAAAAGCAAGTACCGTTGGGCTTTTTATAGGTGTGAGGTTTTATAGATCATAAAAACACTGTAAAAGAGGAAAAGAACTGTTAAATGTATTGAATTTTAAAAGTCCTTTTAAAGTAACCAAAATACTATTAGTAATACTTAATCAAACGAAAAACAAATTTTCTTGTTAGTACTTCTCAAATTTTATACAATTTTCATGAAATATTGTAGAAAAATTTTTATTTTTCTACTAAAAAGACAATCTCAAACGTAAAAAAAGTGTTAGATACCATTGTGAAAAATTAATATAAGCTTCATCCCATATAAAAAAAATCATGTTAGCCCATCATCATGGGTCAAAATCGCGCGTGCTCGTGGTGGTCTTCTGCACCTGGTGCAAGCTGCACACACGTGATGGACAAAAAAGGCCAAAATCACGACCGGTCGAACGATTGTCACTGATATTTTATTTATTGGCTGCCACACGAGTTCGCTTGCCGGACTTGCTTTTGTGTTTTAAATTTTATATTTTATTTCCTCGATTCCTTAAAAAAGATACCCGAATAAGGGGTCGTTTTTTTGGTCAATAATAATACTCCTACTAAAAGAAGGATCGTTATGTCTATTGTTAAGTCCTTTTCGAGGATCGGAACATGTAAACTCTCAAATCCGATGGATGAAAAATTGCTAATTGCAAAAATCGTGTGTTACACTTTTTATTTAAAAATATTTACAATGCTTTTCAAGTTTAAAAAAGACCCTAAATATATTGCATTTCAAATTTGATTGAGAGGTCCCAAAAAGGCCCACTAAAGCCATCAAAAAAACGTTTGAAGGCATGCCCCTGTCCTAATATCTTCAAATGTCAGTTGATTTTTTACGGAAGGTTCTTTGTAGGCAGCTTATACCTTTTAATTTTCTTCCTGTTATTGACATATTTCGGTCCTTCCGCTTAGCGAGCACGAGATGCAGACCGCAAAATAAAATCGCCACCGTTGACTGGAGAATTGGGTAGAAAATGCTTCTTTTTTTTTCGAAACGTATAATACAGTGGCAGATACTTATCTCACTGTCAAAGATTGGTCCGCCCTCGTTAGAAAATACCCACGTTAATCCACAATAAAGAAGAAATATATAACTATTGAAGACATTCAAAATGACATTTATACAGGGTGGTCCTTATATAACCAAAATATAATCATAAAATTCATCAGCATATTTTTACTGCAAAACGATTACGCTTTAGTAACATTTAAATATTATATGTGAAAGTAGTCGATGTACACGGTGTCACTGTTTGAATTTTTTTTCAACTACCGTCAATTAGGGTAATAAGGAACACTGGGGGCAATAAAGAACAACTCTTTCAGTTTGTGTTCGGAAGAGTTCGTGTTGAATTTTTAACTTGGAAGTATATGAATCTCCAACCTTCTATAAAACCCTTCAATGTTCACATATTTCCAAATTAAAATTCAANTAAACACCACACACACCCCCAAAAAAATAAAATTGTCTTCTAATAAAACCGTTAAATTTTCCCTTAAAAATATCAATAAAACTTTCAAGGCGCGAAATTTTCTTCTCGCTTCTTCTAATCGTCGTTCCGCCCCGTCTGTCTGAAAATATCTTTTCTTATATACTATTTTCACCCTCATATACTTGTCGTCGAGACACAAGTCGGCAACCGTTGAAAATAATCAATACGGGAGTTTTAATATGAATTCGATACATCTCGTTCGCACTCCTCTGAGGGTGTCTTGAGGCTCGATTTCTTTTATCGGACTTTTGGTTTAACGGAAATACTTTTTCAGCTGTCCCAAAAAAAAAATTATTAACAAATATATAATATTAATTAAAAAAATGACAGTAAAAATAAAATATCTGTATTTTCTGAAATTTATCATAAGACGATAAAGATTATTTTCTTCAAAATTTTGCGATTGGCAGTTCTGCAACGTAACTACCACTCCCAAATGGTTTTAAATAGTTGGCTCGGTATTGTGTTATTCCTTGCAGGAAAGTAAACTCTTTAAAATGAGATAGAAAGCTCATTTTTGTCAAAATAACAGACAACTCCTCATTGTTGGAGGTCCTTCAATTTAAACAAAAACGCCGACTTGGAACTTGTTTTTTTAAAAGGTACTAAATTGAGTTTTTGTTTTTTTTTTAGTCCCTTGTTTCTTTATGAGACCTATTATGAACCGTTAACTGTAACCCTTTAATTCCTTTAAAGTAACGTAAAAAAAGCAAGTACCGTTGGGCTTTTTATAGGTGTGAGGTTTTATAGATCATAAAAACACTGTAAAAGAGGAAAAGAACTGTTAAATGTATTGAATTTTAAAAGTCCTTTTAAAGTAACCAAAATACTATTAGTAATACTTAATCAAACGAAAAACAAATTTTCTTGTTAGTACTTCTCAAATTTTATACAATTTTCATGAAATATTGTAGAAAAATTTTTATTTTTCTACTAAAAAGACAATCTCAAACGTAAAAAAAGTGTTAGATACCATTGTGAAAAATTAATATAAGCTTCATCCCATATAAAAAAAATCATGTTAGCCCATCATCATGGGTCAAAATCGCGCGTGCTCGTGGTGGTCTTCTGCACCTGGTGCAAGCTGCACACACGTGATGGACAAAAAAGGCCAAAATCACGACCGGTCGAACGATTGTCACTGATATTTTATTTATTGGCTGCCACACGAGTTCGCTTGCCGGACTTGCTTTTGTGTTTTAAATTTTATATTTTATTTCCTCGATTCCTTAAAAAGATACCCGAATAAGGGGTCGTTTTTTGGTCAATAATAATACTCCTACTAAAAGAAGGATCGTTATGTCTATTGTTAAGTCCTTTTCGAGGATCGGAACATGTAAACTCTCAAATCCGATGGATGAAAAATTGCTAATTGCAAAAATCGTGTGTTACACTTTTATTTAAAAATATTTACAATGCTTTTCAAGTTTAAAAAAGACCCTAAATATATTGCATTTCAAATTTGATTGAGAGGTCCCAAAAAGGCCCACTAAAGCCATCAAAAAACGTTTGAAGGCATGCCCCTGTCCTAATATCTTCAAATGTCAGTTGATTTTTTACGGAAGGTTCTTTGTAGGCAGCTTATACCTTTTAATTTTCTTCCTGTTATTGACATATTTCGGTCCTTCCGCTTAGCGAGCACGAGATGCAGACCGCAAAATAAAATCGCCACCGTTGACTGGAGAATTGGGTAGAAAATGCTTCTTTTTTTCGAAACGTATAATACAGTGGCAGATACTTATCTCACTGTCAAAGATTGGTCCGCCCTCGTTAGAAAATACCCACGTTAATCCACAATAAAGAAGAAATATATAACTATTGAAGACATTCAAAATGACATTTATACAGGGTGGTCCTTATATAACCAAAATATAATCATAAAATTCATCAGCATATTTTTACTGCAAAACGATTACGCTTTAGTAACATTTAAATATTATATGTGAAAGTAGTCGATGTACACGGTGTCACTGTTTGAATTTTTTTTCAACTACCGTCAATTAGGGTAATAAGGAACACTGGGGGCAATAAAGAACAACTCTTTCAGTTTGTGTTCGGAAGAGTTCGTGTTGAATTTTTAACTTGGAAGTATATGAATCTCCAACCTTCTATAAAACCCTTCAATGTTCACATATTTCCAAATTAAAATTCAACACGAACTCCTCCGAACACAAACTGAAAGAGTTGTTCCTTATTGCCCCTTGTGTTCCTTATTACCCCAATTGACGGTACTTCTAAATAAATGTCAATTTGAATGCGTAATTGGGGGTCTAAGGGTTTTTTGGATTGAGTAATTGAGAAATTGAAAGCAATTAGGTATTGTTTTGTTGTAAATTATGGAGTGCGCCAACTGCTCTAACTTTAAGCCATTAAAAACGATATAATTTGGAAGATTTCAAAGCAGATCATTTCTAATTTCTTGTTTTCCAACGTTAATTTTACAAAAAGAATCCGCCTAGTTAAAGTCGCACCCTTTTCGAGATAATTGGCATTGAAACTTTGAATGCTGTTAATTAAAATGTCGGTTAAAACGATTAAAATGATCAAACATTTTCAAAAACATATGTTTGTTCAGCAGTAGGTAAGATTTTTAATAAACAATACAAAGACCATTAAAATAAATAGAAAAAAAACATGTCTTTGATAACAACTTTTTTCTTTCAGCAAAAAAATTTTGGATGAGTTTTGGAATATAAGGAACAAACTTATATAAGAGATTTGTAAAAATTAAGGGAAAACTTAAAAAAAGAAAATAAAGTTCTAAAATAAAAATAAACAAACCACACAGTGGTTTCTTAAAAATATAATTTCAATGAATTTCGAAATATAAAGTTTGATTTTTTGTGTTATTTCTCCCATAAAATATATTTCGGATAAATAAGCAGGAAGACGCCCACAACCTCGACATAAATCAATTTGAAAATCCATAAGAAACGTCAAATTACTGCTCACTAATTAACAAACCAGAAAACCACGTGCCCATTCAAAGGAAACAAGCAGAAAAAGCCATTATCAGTCTTCATTTTTCTTTTTTAAATCTAAAACATGCCAGCCACAATGAGCGGGAGCCGTAAGGGCGAGGTATTTTCGTCGATGGGACGTGCTCAAAGCGTGCTTATGTGAAGCGCAAGAAACGCGGCGACTTTTAATACATAAGGGACGTCGTAAAAATCCAGAAAATATATAACATAAAAAATGGGGCGAGGGGAAGAACGAATATAACTGCCAGCACGCGATCGAGGGGCATTTTTTACCCTCGGTCCCGAGGGTTCGGATGCAGCTTGAGCCGGAAATATTGCGTACAGGGGGAAACAGAGAGACAGAGAGAGAAACTTTAAATTTACAACGTTCCATTGCTAGGAGGAGCATGAATTTTTTTATACACTGTCAGGGATTTTTTTTACCCGTATGTGGCAAGTGAACGTTTTTTTATATGCAAGTCAAGTGTATTAGGGGATTTTTTTTTAAGAAAACAAGTGGATTTTATTCAGCAGGTTGTACGACCTATAAGAAGAAATTATACGTTTCAGGAACGCTTGTATAGTACAAAATAGGTTTGTTTCAACTGAAAATTACCTTATATGGAAGTGGAGTTAAAAAAATTATGTTTCAATAAATAATTGAAATGAAATATCCAAATACCACATGGATTAGTTATGAAAAATATCTAATTGCTTTTCATTGTGAATTTTATCTATTATTTATTTAAAAGTATGTCACGTGCCGTTTATTTAAGTCTTTATAAATTGATGGCATAACATTGCTGCAAACTAATAAGAATAAAAATAAGCTTCTTAACATAGAACTTAGAAAAAAGACTATTCAGGTTTTGGCATTTTTTATTCGCATACACACTAGAAGACACTTAGGATAAGTATGATTATTATTAAAAAATAAGCACGAAATTGTAAATTTCTTTAAAATTAGCAGTTAAAAGATTCTTCCATTAAAGGCAATTTTTATCAATTGAGTTGACAGAACAATGAAATAGCTGACAAAAAGTTATTCTACAGAGTGACCACAGAGAACCATAATTTATCAAAATGTGTCGGAAAACTACAAACGCATTTTTTCTATAATAGATTTTTTAAAAAATGTCCAGTAAATTTTTGAAAAATCTATACAATAGACGAAATGCTTAATCTATCTACACCACCGCAGACAATTCCAAGGAGATTTAGGTAGATTTACAGTTAAAAAAACTTGCTATTCATCGTTTACCATTCTAATCTCTTATACGTAGGTACTTAGGGCATGAATGAAAAAAGGTTTGACCACTGAAGTAGGCGATGCACATTTTGGCGAGCCAAAAAAGCAAAATCTCGGTCAGCGGGCATGAAGTTCCTAAAAATCTCGGTTACCTAAAGCATTCTCTTTGTTCGTCAAGGAAAAAATAGGAACTAGGCCTTTCTTTGGTAAGAATATTTCTCTTTTTTTTATTCGGACCAAAGGCTTTATGTAAAAATGTCAAAATTATTTGTGCAGGTTTCCGTTTAGGGGCGGATCGTATATATTGATTTCACTGGGAATTTTTAGCCCTTTAGAATTGGAAAGTATAATTAGAAAGGAAAAAAAACAGGTAAAATTCGTAGCTAGGAAAAAATTATGAACGTTCCATGCAACAGCGGTGTTTCTTTGAATGCAAAAAATTTGTTACCAGAACCGTAAAAGGAAAAAATGCAATAAAAAGGGCTGATGCAATAAAAGTTTCTACCCTTTTTTACATAGCGGCCTAACATTTTCATGACACAATATTTAAAAACTGTTTAAAATTTTTTTTTTTGCTATTGGACCTTTTTCATTTTATGGTTTTAGACAATGTTTTTTTACATGTTTCCTCTTGGCGGTAGATCAAGTAATGACCATTTCTTAAATGGTTGAAAAACTGTTCTTGAAAGGATCGTAAAAAATAAATAAACAAACTATAAAAATAAAAATAGTATGACATGATGACGCCAAAAATATTCAAACACTACAAAATATTTGTTTCAATTCATCATTACTTTATTTTTTGTATTTCTGGTCACATGTGTTCATTGGGTTGGCAAAAAAATAGAATCATTTTAACTGAACAAAATTTTGTTTTTTTTTTTAACAAAAAAAGAAATAAGTATTTAAATGTTGAGACGTGACAGAAGTTTCTTATGCGAAGCTATTGAATTTCGAAATCGTGTAACCAAAAAACTTTATTCTGACGCCTCTATTTCAACATAACATATCTTTACGAAAAATAGCACATTTCGTCATAAGATTTAATCTTGAAACAATAGTTTTAATACTTTTTTTCAATGGAAAAAATCTTATCAAAAACATGTTAAAGGAACCTTTGTTTATAGATTTTATAAATTGCCTGAGTCTTAGATATATTTACATATATAGTTTTAGGTTTGTTATATAAAATTTGTATTTCTTATCTACATACATATCAATTTTTATATACATATGTACATAAAAAAGCAGAATGGTAAATTTTCAAAGGATAAACAACACCTCTTCTCTTTGCAAAAAAATACATTTTCGATTGTCATCAATCACTTTCAAACGCAGATAATGGCAAAAAAAATTTGGCTCTCCCAAAAGGAACCTCTTAGAATGGTATTTTTTTCCTAAGATGTTGGGTACAGGCCAACATTCAAACAGTGACTTGCATAAAATCGATTATTGGTATCTAGAAAACATCCGGTGATTCGCCCTTATTTAGGAAACCATTATTTATTCATATATAATCCACTTGAGATATTGTTTATAAAAAAATCCGAATACTGATTTTCGTACTACAAAAAAATCCATTTAACATTAAAAAAATTCTGTTACGTTGCTCCCAGTCAATTAGTGTATTCGGCTAATACATGATATTTTTTCTACATTCGATTAGAATGTGGGAGGTCAAATTCGCCGAACCTTCGTTATTCATACGGGTAATGCGAATGTCTAAAAAATTGCAAGACAATAATGTATCGACGGATGTACGAATAATCGTCTAAAGTATGTAAACTATGAATTTTTAAGGATACATACATATGTACATATCAACATACATATGTATGTTCCATCAACCAAGCAATTCCATGAATTTTTTTTATAAATTTCATGCGTCTTCGTTTAAGGACTACCATAATGCCACCCATATTGAGCAAATATTCTCCTAAAAATGCAGTTTAAAAACTATTTTTGAAGGTGGATACCAACACATTAACTGGCATTTTTTTCAGTAGATAAAAGTGCTTCGTGACAGTTTTTTTTTTGGATGAATGATGATGGAATATGGGTTTTATTCATACTGTTCGTGGCATTTTGTATTTACGCCCGCAAATCCTTGCAGATGTTAACGATTAGTTATTTTTTGTGTCCATTCAACGAACTTTATATGTATATATTTTAAATTTGTTTCAATTTATACAGAGTTATTAAAATTTACGGCTTAAGTAAAATTCTAATTATTTAAGTAGATCAGTAATGAGTTAACTTAACTATACCAATACATACCACATTTTTGTCATTCCTAGGCTACACAATACATTTTTATGCAACTCATGTCTTGACAACTGTCACAAGTATCTACGTTTAATATAGGAAAATATCTCTCTAATGAAAAAAAACAAAATATTACCTTGCACTTTTTTGCATAGGGTAGCTTTTTCGGGGAATAAGGAAAAGACCAAGTAATAGACTTATTTTTTCTACATTTCTGAGGAGTAAAGATGACAGTGGAAGCCTAAATTTTATCGTAATAGCCCTGCCCGCTTATATTTGAAAAAAACATCAGCGTATAAAACATAAAAAATTAATCCATAAGTGTTTTTATTTTATTTTTTTATATTGATTTGGCAGTTTTTGAAAAAAAATTTAAGATTGTGGAAAAATTGATGACAACTTAAGTTGGAACCAAATACAGACGACTAATATTTAAGGAAAATTACGAAACGATAACATTGATAATATAAACACAACTAATAGACATATAAAGATGTCAACCTTAAATAAATATAAAAAAAAACCTATAATCGTGGTAAATTTCAACTCAGTGAAACGTTGCATAAGCAGGTAATTGTCTTTCAGTACATCTCAATCTTGTCACACTTCGGAACTGAATATCGGACAGAAAGTCCAATATATTTTAATAAGTCTATAGGTTTATAAAATGAAATGCCAATTAAATTAATGTCATTTCTTTGCAGTGTAGTCAGTATGTGAACACATATTGACAACGAAAGCTCCGCCTTCAATCGATTTCCATCCAGATTAATACAGGGTGTTATCGAAATGTTTACAAATATTTTAACTGGTCAGTGTTGATTATATGAGGATGCGTTTCCAGTTAAAAAAAAATCGAAAAAAATTTTTTTACCCTTGTTCATGAACCAGCTGATATCATTACGTAATTTGAGAGCATCATACATTTATGCCACGTTGCCATATTAACAAAAAGTTCCAAAATATTTACTACACTTTAATACAAAATTTAAAGTGATTTACGAATTTAAAATTTGCATAGGAACAGGTATTTTGCGAAATCAATTTCAAAACTCGATTAACCATTTCTCAAATTGAATACATATTAACCCTTCGTCTGCAATGTATTACGGATATAAATTTTTTGCAACGTCGGTCTGTGAACCTAATATTATCCAAAATAAAATATAATATTTATTGTTCCTTTTTTCATATTAATCTCAGTAAGGTTCGAACATGCTTTATACAGAGTGTCCCGCGATTCGATGGCCATAGACATTTTCGATGCAAAATTCACTAAGGAAGTTACCCTTCTATTAACCTGTATATTTTTCTAATACTGATTGGGCATGTTAATAAACATCAGATATAAGACAAATATACAGTGCGGCTCTTAATTGTCTCCCCCTCTGTTAACTTTTTTAAAAATAATTATTTTTTAAAAATTCAAAAACGTGATTAAATGAGATCAAAAATACTATCTTTTCACGTTTATTGATTGCTCTAAATGTTGTTGTTGTTGCCGCTAAGTCAAAAGGGTCGATTTTTTTAAATAGAAGCATGGGTCGAGTGACATCTCAAATTAAAACTCTTTCAAAACTGTATTTAAGGGTATAATTAGATTTTAAATTTATCGATTAGTTTTTGAGAAAAAGAGCTTCAAAAAGTCAAAAATTTTAAAATTAGATATTTTTTTTGTGAAAGGTTTCCGATACATGTTGTAAAGAACTTTTCTCTTGGAAATGACGTCCTTAATCGTTGGCTAAATTTACGAAACTTATTTCCTTAACATTCTGTATGTATGTACAAGCTGTTCAATAAACATTTATGTAAATTTAGCCAATGATTAAGGACGTCATTTCCAAGAGAAAAGTTCCTTACAACATGTATCGAAAACCTTTCACAAAAAAAATATTTAATTTTAAAATTTTTTACTTTTTGGGGCTTTTTTTCTCAAAAACTAATCGATAAATTTAAAATCTAATTACACCCCTAAATACAGTTTTGAAAGAGTTTTAATTTGAGATATCACTCGACCTATGCTTCCATTTAAAAAAATCAAACCTTTTGACCTAGCGGCAACAACAACAACACTTAGAGCAATTAATAAACGTGAAAAGATAGTATTTTTGATCCCATTTAATCACGTTTTTGAATTTTTAAAAAATAATTATTTTTAAAAAAGTTAAGAGATGGGGAGACAATTAAGAGCCGCACTGTATTTAAGGGGTTACATGGGTTTCGAAGCTTAAAAATAAGCATATTTTCCCTATTTTTTTTTTTTTGATATAATAAAAGAATTATTCTGTTTAAACTTTTAAACAACTAAAAGAGCAAAATTTGAAGAATATGTCATAAAATTTTCATTTTATAATTCTGAGAAATAACGCGATTAAGTCCTGGTTTCCAAAGATTTTTTGCAACAAGGTATCCTTGCGGTGGACAGGATAACTCATTATAGCTTTATCTGAAATAAAAAAATAAAATATTTTCAG
>JABRWK010000062.1:96209-117038 GCA_013372445.1 Hypothenemus hampei
TATTATTCAGAACATTCAAATCTGAAGATGTTAGTGTAGGATTGTGGCTATCACCAGTAACAAACATTATACGGATACATGATATCAGATTTGACACTGAGTGGATAACCAGAGGTTGCAAAAATTACTATCTGGTAACGCATAAAATTTTACCAAAATTAATGAAAACCATGCATGAAAATTTGGAAAACAACAAGCAACTTTGCACTCGAGAAGAGGAAAAACGAAAATATTATTTGTATGATTGGACAGTTCCTCCCAGTCAGTGTTGTAATTCTGTCAAATAATTTCTTGCTTCAAATTTCTTAATTTATTGACTGATAATAAAACACATATACAGATAATTGTGGCTTAGTATATCCTAATACATGTTAATGCTTTAAAACTGTAATAATGGAACAAATGGAAAACAAGTTGCAAACACTTTAAATTCAAATTGGAAAATGAAAATTTTAAATAACCATAGTTTTATCTTTTGGGTCCCACTGTGGCTTTTTAGGCTTAGTAATTCGCATGCCATTTGGAGGAGTATTTTCACATTGTACTTTAATTTTTTTTCTTTAAAAACTGGAATTCGACTTACTGCATTATCAGATTTCCTTGGCTTGTCTTTAACTTTCAATTTTTGAATAGTACTTTTTTTATGTTCATCCCCATTACGGGGTCCCAAGGGGGTTCTATTTTGATCTTTTACAGTAATGGCTCTGGGACAGATAATTGGATCTACATCTTCGTATATTAAATTTGTCAATTTCTTATCTAGCTCTCTAATATCTGCTGTTAAATCAATGTTTGAAGGAGTAACTGGTTGAGATTTCGACTTTGTTGGTGTACTAATGGATATGTTGGAATGTAAAAGTGGAGGTGACCTTATTTTTGGAGGCTCAGTTAATGTTTCAGGTAATATACAAATTTCACTAGAAATACAAGAATCGTCATCTTCTTGACAAATTACTGATGATTCTAATTTTTGTGACACATCACATTTAGAAGCTGCTTCTAGATCTTCTTCAGGTAACGATTGTATGCTTTCAATAGGTATTTGGTTAATAATTTCAGCTAGTACATCTTCAATAATTACTTTTAGACATTCAGAATTATTTGTGTTAATTACAACACATTCGTCCAATTCTTTGACGCAAGCTGATTCTGGAGTTTCTGGAAGAGGATCATTAATTTCTTCTTGATTTGAACTATCCGTAATAGTTAATTTTGCTGAAAAATATAATAATCAAAATATTGTTTCTAACTTTAATTTCTTACCTGTAGTAAGACGTCTAATCGTATCATCTATATCCGTTTCAGTATAATCGATGTTAGTCTCAAGCAATCCAACAGATTTCCTCTTGTAAACATCAGTTTTCATTTTAGGAGTGACAATATTACTTGATAACAATTTGGGACTATTTGGCAAAATTGCTGTAGATGTCATTGGCAATGCAATATTCTTGACTTTTTCCAAATTCTTATTTCTAATTGTTTGAGGAAAACATTTGTCTGGGCAAGCGTTAACTACTATTGGAGTACGTTGTATTTCAACAGTTGGAGATCGTGGGTCTATGCCTAAGATGAAATGACGTTTCAATGGAGTTTCCGTACAAGTTACAACTGGTTCATTAGCTTCATTCAGAAGATCAGATTTATCTACAGATGACAATGATGCAAGCTGAAAAGAAATGATTATACTTCATGTACTATTCCTGTCAAGGTAACATTAGCATATGATGTTCAGAGTTAAGAGCTTAAGGAAACGGTTACTATAACTTTTTTTGGATCATTATAAAATTTTTGTTATTCTTTAAAATAAGAAGATAATAGAAAAAATCAAATTGAAATATATGGACTTTAATAATAATTAATTATTATTATCCTGGAAGCCCCCACATTAACTTCTTATAAGTCTTACGAAACTTACCTCAATTGGAGTACGAATTATGCATTTGCTTGGAGATCTCGGGTCTAAATCGTCAAGATTAACAAATCTGGATACTGATGGTGTAAGAACTGGATCTGAAGGAACTCTATCTATTTTTTCTTTTTCAGAACATTCATTAGATTTCTCAACGGCTTTGCTACCGGTGGAACCCATTGTAAATTATTTTCTTTAAGATATTTGTAGATTTCGTGAAAGACGTTCACAACAGTTTAAACAATGATTTAAAAGATGTCAAGAGGAGAACGATTGAAAAACCGTTAAATTTTGCAATGTTGCCAAATGATAACTGGAATAAATATTTTCTTATTTTTAGTATGAAATTAAATTTGTTTATCCAATTTTTTACTGTATTTACTGCTTTGATACAATATCAGTTTGACAAAGTGTTCATGTTTTATGAAACAACTTTATAGAAATTGCTGAATATATTTTTAAATGCTGGCTTAATGGCCCAATGTTTAAAAATTTATAAATACTACGTAATGAAAATGTAGAAGAAAAATAAGTATAACCTAATATCTTCATGTTGGAAAAACAATATTTTATTTGATTTTGTTGTTATGTTTTAAAGTTTTAGGTATATTTTGTAAAAAATGTCTAAAGATACTCATATTGATAGAGATTTGGATTTGTCCAATGCCAATCGCGGAGTTTGGTTGGTAAAAGTTCCCAAATATATGGCCAATCGCTGGGAAAAAGCTCCAAATGATATGGAAGTTGGCAAGCTGAAAATTACAAAGTAGGTTTGGGTATTGTTTCGATACACCTTATAAATCAAACATTTGATTTCAGGCAACATGGGCAAAAACCACAAGTTTCATTAACGTTGTCTCCTGCGATTTTAAATCTGAATGAGCCCGGAGAAGAAAGCATACCCAAAGATCATCGTTTAGATGTTTCCACTGTCACCCAGCAAACTCTGGGAGTATTTTCTCATGTTATTCGTAAGTTTCTTGTTTGTGTTCAACTATAATTACTTTTACATACTTTTAGCTGAAAAAACTGATTCAATTATTCCTGAAACTGAAAAACTTTATATGGAAGGAAAAATTGTTCAAAAACTTGAATGTCGCCCTTATGCAGACCATTGTTACATGAAGCTTAAATTGGAATCAATAAGAAAGGCTTCATTACCAACAAGAAAAGTGAAACAGCTAGACAGAATTGTTCCCAACTATAAACCAGTATCTGATCACAAAAACAACGTAATGAACAAAATATATTTTAATTTTCAATATTTACTCATGTTAATATGTTTAGATTGAATATATGGAACGCAAGAAGGCTGAAGGGAAAAAGGCTCGTGATGATAAAGACGCTGTTTTAGAAATGTTGTTTTCAGCATTTGAAAAACATCAATACTATAACATTAAAGATTTGGTGAAAATTACTAAACAACCCATCACCTATTTGAAGGAAATTCTTAAGGAAGTTTGCAATTACAATTTGAAGAATCCACATAAAAACATGTGGGAACTGAAGCCTGAATACAGACATTATAAACAGCCAGAGGGTGAATCAAAGAAAGAGGATTCTGATGACGATTAGAAATAGTAATTTATGTAATACAAATCATGTTCTTACAATTGTATTTATATGATATAATCATTTTTTTGCCGTTCTAAGTGTCTTCATAATTCCATATAAAATTTCAATAGATTCAAGGTGTAAAGGATTATTCTTATCCAATTGCTGTTGTAAATTGTCTACAGCGGATATTAGCATTTTGAATTCAGGAGTATTCTCTTGAAGCCACACTCTAGGTAAAACTTGGCTAATTAATCTGACTTTTTGACCAGCATCTGTTAAAGAACAAAATTTCAAGGCACTTAATAAATATCGATTCAGCAAGGAATTCAATGCAAGCTCCTTAAGTTTATCTTCATTTATAAGACCTTGCCAACTGGTAATGTTCTTCAGTAGTTTCAAGCCAGATGCAAATTGCCTTTGAAAGAATTGGTTTCTGCTGTCGGCCAGTTTTGGAGTAACTGGAATGAAGACATCGTGGTCCAAGGCGGCTTTCATTTTATGAAAAATGGCATTAAACAAGTTTGTTAAATTGTTGTTTTCAAACCCTAGAGTTGGGTATTTTCGTATAAATCGACCTACACAGCCGACAAGTCTTAAAGTTTGTGAACTGGACAGTGGATCCCAATAAGTATCTACTAATTTGAGTAGTTTTGTGGCCAAAACTTTTTCTACAATTATAGGTAGAAGGTTTATGTCAGGATCTTTGGCTAGACTGCTTTCAGTTTCATCGTCATGTAATCCATATAATGCTAAAGCTCTGTACCAGTCCATTTTTTCAATTTCCACTGTTTCGTTCAGCGGATTCCAAAATACCAATTTTAATCTAATGAGAGGACTAACTACTTTTGGCAAACATAAAGAGGCGTATGCGTCATTATAAGCTGCAGGGTCTTTACTTCTCCATTGCTCAAACCGTATTAAAATATTCACAATTGAAGAGTAATCCTCGACAACATCCTCAAAAATTTCTTGTGTTTCTCGTTCAATTTCTTGTCTTTCTTTTTCAAAAAATAGATGGTCTTGTTGTGACATTTCTTCATCACTAGACATTCCTTCAACATGTTTAGCCGTTCCAGGAGTTGCAGATATTTCTCTAGCTCTCCTCCGACGTGATCTTCGCCCTTCACGTTCGGCTGCGCGTCTAATTTTTTCTTCGTCTTCTTTTTGGTTTAGCCCTTTACCAGTTGCTTCCTCAGCTTGATCTCTTACGTCTTGTCTTCGTCTCTCTATGAGAAATTTTGACGTGGCAGCCATTAATTCTAATGCACGTTGTTCTAAATTTGATATCAAGCTAACTTTCTCGTCAAGACATTCTACTAAATCCGTCACGTAGCCTCTCAGTTCTTGATAAAACTTAAATTTCTCAGCAGCCTCTGGCGCCTTAACTTTTAATTCTTCAATATCGTCATACGCTTGTTCTATATCTTCATGTATTTTTTTCAAATGCTCTAAATTTTTATCCCTTGAATTGCAAACATTTCTAAACTGTTCTTTTAATTTTTCTGCGATCATTTCAGGAGTTCGTGGAATGCCTGGATCAATAACAGGTATTTGAACCTTCTTTGGTTTGTTTTCTTGCATAGTTTGAATATCTAATAGTAATTCAGGAGCTGCTCCCATTGCAACACCTTAAATTTATGAAATTTCATATAACAAACGTTTTTAGACAACCTGAATACATACTTGTAACACCCTTTCTAATTTGTTGATCCTCCCATTCATCAAGTTCTTGATCTGAATCTTGGACAGACATAAACTGTTCTATCCGTCTTTGTTGGTCACGTTTTGCAAGATTTACATCCATGTCAATTCTCTCTTCATCACTTTCATCGTGATCATCATCTCTAATGAGACGACCTTCAACAATATACGAATTAAATAATGAAAGAAAATAACTTGAATTTGTTACCTGTATCTTCAGGTTCTTCATCTTCAAGAGGAATCACGTCGCCCATTTCTCTGGCTCTTTGCCTCTTTTTTCTTGCGGCATGAATCATGGCAGCATCTGGAATTGCTCCTGATTCTAATACTTTTTTTACATTATCTGGCTTTGAAAATCGATGTTTAGGTTGAAAGTCTGATATTTCATCTACTTCATCAGAGGACAAATCATCTTTTCCTAAAAAGTTTTGCTTTTTAATTATTTTTGTTCCCACAGCTAACTCAAAGGAATTAGTGTAAAATTTCTAACTAGATAAAACAAGTTTAACAAAATATTGATTTGCTTACCAGCACATAAAGCATCTCTACCACTTAAAATCGGTGGTGGAGGAGTTGGAGGTTTTTTATAATTCTGATTGACCACCAGAACTAAATCGTCTGTGACAACTTCAGTTTTTTCTTCTTTTATTTTAATATCGCCTTTATCATATTTGTCTTTCTTTTTCTTTTCTTTCTCAAACATTCTCATGACTTTCTTATGATGCGAGGATTTCTTTACCTTAAATATATTTCATTTCATTTCAATAGACCAAACAATAAGGTGAAATTAGCTGGTAATCATCACTCTTATGGACGTGAATAAATTGTACACTATTTAATAAATATTTTACCTGAAACACTTCGCCTTCCTCCTCCGTTTCAAAGCTTAATAAAGGTTGCATAGACTTCTTTTCCTTGTCTTTTTTTTGGGATTTTTTTGAAAAAGTTTGGGTCTCTTGAAGATCCAAAGATTCTCCTTCTTCATCGTTTTCTGTGAATACCCTTCTTTGAATTTTATTCTTTTTTGGTTTCCTAAATAAAGACATGGTGGTTCAACAAATGCAAATATTGATACTTTTGTACTAATTGTTTTTAATAATATTGAACTACTGGCAAATATATTTATTATGGCGTTCTGACAATTATTAATTTTTGAGGCTAGACTCTCGACATTCTTCTTTTTAGAAAAACATCAATATTAAAAGTTTACTCGTCATATTGTGAAACTGAACAGAAAATTAAAAACCTCTTGTATATTATGGAAATGTACATATATTTAATGGTTCAAGGAAATTTTAAAAGAAATGCCATATTGTCGATTCTTGCTTCAGTTTTTATTCTAAAAATGATTTTCCTTTCTCTTATAACTTATTTCTTCAATGTTATTTGAACTTGGACTGATCATCATATAGAATTATAATTTTTATCAATTAATTTTGCTTTTTAACCTTTTTGCCTATTATCTATTTATCTCTGACGTATTTATTTTATAAATTTGGCAACACTGTAAGATGCCTACGTCTAACCTAAATGTTTAATTACATTTTTTTGTTGATCTAATTAATGTAATATGTATTGTGTCGGGATTTTACACTAATTGCTATATTTAACTAAAGCGCAATTTGTCTAAAATTCGAAATAAAATTTTAAAATTTTATAAAACATCAAAATTTGCCGGTGATTTCTATGGTTTCTATGTAAACATGTAATATTTACATGAAAATATTCCGGGGTTTAAAGTGATTGTTTGACGATTTAATAATAACTCGTAGCGTTCACTAGCGAATACCACTATCTGTGTCATTAAACTACCTGCGTTGGGTCAGACAACATCGCATCTGTCTAGATCAAGTGAAAGTTGTATAGCTGTTTTTACTGATTTTGGGAAAATTTGTCAAACATTTTGATAATGGCAAAATCATCGATTAGTAATGGAATAAAACGGACTCAAGCACATGGACCATCAAAAACAAATATGGACTATACTAAGTATTACTTAATAGCTTATAATTTGATCCAAACTATTGGGTAAGTTTGAAAAATGCTTTACAACTATTAAAGTAATTAAACAAACATGTATTTGTAATAGAACTATTTATAAGATATAAATATAGAAATAAATAAGAGAATCAACGATATACGTACGTAATTACTACAACCTATTGACCGCAATTTGAGAATGCTAGCAAGAACTTGAGACCTACAAGAAATTGTTTCTCATCTAATATAACCATTACCTTTCTATATTAAGGATTTGTTTAAAGATTTCAAGTCAAAAATACATTAATTTTAATTTCAAATAGGGTTTGCTCGACTTCTAAGGTCAAGGCTACATGATAGAATGCATTAAAATAAAGTATTTTTTACTAATTTAAAATTTTGTTTTAGTTGGTCTATAATATTTTTTAAATTTCTTCTATACTACGTTAGCCCAACGACAAAGTCCTTATATGACACCATTAGTTTTCCATTGCATGTATTTCAAAATGCCGCTGTATTTGAAGTTGTTCATGCAGCAACAGGAATTGTAAAAAGTAATGCCGTTCTGACCGCATTTCAAGTAAGTTTTGTAGAATTTTAATGCTTCATTGAGAAGGAAATTAAAATCACGTTATTAACCCTTTAATCAAAACATCGTGGACTTTTAATGAAGCAAACATGAACCTTAGCAGTCATAATGACCGATATTCATTCCGGGTAGAGGGTTAAAGTAAACTCGTTCTTTCTGAAAATTAATGATTTTCACATTGTGTGAAATGATATTTTTAAACTTCCTTCATTAAGTCATATTTTTTTATTGTACATTAAATTGCATTTATGCAAATGGTTCAGTACGTGCTTTGTATTTATTATTTAATTCAATTTATTAATTTTATTTTTAAATTATTTAATTAATTTGTAGGTTGCTTCAAGGGTAGTTGTTGTCTGTGGTATTCTATTGGCAACATTCAATGCCAGATTAGGATTAGGCTTACCATTGGCTCTTCTAGCATGGTGTATAACTGAAATAGTTAGGTATTCAAATTATACATTGAATCTAATTGGAAACGTGCCGTACATTTTGAAGTATTTACGGTGAGTTTGACTTCCACATAATTTATTAATGGACATGTAAAATCCGAGTAATGATGACGTGATTTTATAAACTTTCCAGTTTTTTATTACGTTAATTGTTTCTTAAATTCTTTTTATTATTATAATAATTTAAATTATGTAGATTTATGATAATGAGTTGAAAAGTTTTTTACTTAATTAGTTTCATTGAAAATAGCTTTAAGCCGATATGGGTAACTTCAATGCAACATCACACATGGGATAAGTAAGTAATTTTCATCAGATCCATGTTTTAGAAGTCGCAATCAGTTTTAAGTAATGAGCGATACTGACACGATTTGTTTTCAAGTCTATCGCATCGATGTCTCATAAAAAAAACTTTGATGAAAAAACAAGACAGTTTTTATACGCTCTGTATAATATGTTGCTTGTATTTTTTGGCCATCTCCACACTACAGGAGATGTTCCCATAATAGGGCTACAATTGGAAAAAAAAACATTAAAATCCGGCCATTGGTTTGCGCAAAAATGAGATTTTAATTTTAACATTTTTTTTGGTGGCCGTTTTTTTTCCGGTCAGTTTATTTACATATCTAATTGTAATCCATATATGCTAACAATAAGTTTTATGAAGTGAAATGCTTCAGTTGCCTGTTGAAGTTCCATATGATTCTATTAGTTAGTTTCCACTCGATAGCATAACAAAACAAAACGTTTTTAATCTGTTTTAACAACAAAGAGATCGGTGCTCGTAGTATTTCGAAATTAAGAATTTATCTCCAACTAAATTTTAAATCCTTTGGATAAGTAGTTGATCTATTTTTGATGACGTTTAAACTATCAGAGTAACGTGGCCGAGTACTAAAGATGCGTGTTCAAGCAATCGTTAGCTGTTTGAAAAAGTTGCATATAAGAATGTTTAAAAAAAATATAATTATCAGTGAAACTTAAAAAGGAACTATGCTAAAAAATAAAAATATTTTGTTGCTTAGGATAGATGTTACTCATTAAAATATTTAATAAATTTTAAGATTTGCATAATAGCAATGTAAGTGACCAAGGTTTAAAGTTTACTTGTAAAGGAATAATTCACTTCATAAATGTTTAATGATAAAAATCATACATACAATACAACTCATAAGTCACTGAATATGTACGATGTCCTCAGATATTTTTATTTTTTTTGTGGAAAATTTAATTAATTAAATGTTTTGAAAATTGCTTCTAATTATGTCTAAATAAACTACTGTATTGGAAATTTTGTCATGTAAGTCACTAACCATCTTAACGATATTTTAACCTTTATTGTTTCCATGTAAATTGAAAAACTTACGCACGTACCTACATATATTTATTTTGTATTGTTGTTCCGCATCTTACTAATTTATCTACATTAAAATACTGACAATTACAATAATGACAATTTTAATATGAAATATTATTATTTTTTTTATTTTGTATTTTTAACAATTACATGACAATATCTAAAGTTTTAAAAACACTGATTACCTTTAATATTACTAGTTATTATAGAAGGCCTTGAATTTTAACCTGTTTAAAAACAAGTTTGACGAGCCTTAAAAGATATACTGATTTAGAGTGTCTCTTTCTCAAAGTTTTCTAAATTGAAGTTAAGATATTTTTTATGCAAATCGCTAAATTACCAAAAGGTATTATACAGTACATATTTTTAGATTACGGGAAAATAAATCAAATTTTCGAATTGAAAATATTTTATTTTCTATGTAATTTCTTCTTAATTTAACACACTTTATTCAGCAAAGGAATGCCCTTAGCTCTGCAAAAAAAATTCTCATGACTTGGAAATCAACTCTTCGCTGTTCTTATCATGTACTTATTAGAATAAGAAAATTTTCAACCTTTCTAATTTTTCGTCAGTTTATGAAGTCCAAAAATCACGAAGGTAGGGCTTCAGAGCCATACGTTTTGGTCCAATAATATCAAGTCATAGGCACGATCACCTTAAACAGCGAATGTTCCTATTTTAAATGAAGCAATCCAATTTTTGGTAGTGAATAGAGGGTACTTCAGCATATCTTCATAAAATTCGTTTTCAAATTAAAGACGACAATGCTCCATTTCTACGATTTTATTATTGTATTTGTGATGTTTTTTTTAATTTTTATTTAGAAATATTATAACTTTTTGATGCTACACGTTGCAATGAACCTTCTATTACAATGCTTTTCATTAAAATATCTCCTAATTTTTGATCCGTTGGATATATCAATACGAAATTTTGGATATTTCCATATATTGTATAAATACTATCTAGTGAGAGTAAAATAAAATATTTCACATTCATGATAGCGCTGAGCCGGCGTCCTGCAAAAGAATTTTAAATGTAAGGTAACCATGTAAGTTCTTTTGAAGAGGCCAATATGTGTATTAAAATTTGAAAATATCTCCGATATCTTTACTCAATACAAAATGCTGCAGTCAATTGTATTTACTATGGAATTAATACGCTTGTTTAACTAGAATAGCTTAATCAGTGCAAAATAATGTTAATTTATTGTAAATAATGTTGATAATGATTTGAAATTTTTACTAGAATTACATGGCAATCCCAGCAGTTTTTATAGTAAATTAATTAAATTCGCCTAATGTACTCAAACAAGGGTATCAATACAATAAAAATACAAATAATGGTGTATTTTGTATTTTGCATATTGTGGCCTCTTCAAAATAACTTATTAAAAATGGCTACCTTATATTTGGAATTCTTTCCCATTATGGAGACTCGGAGCCATCTGGAAAAAGATGGTTTATTTTGCCACCATAATACTATAAAATATAGATGATATTCTGTAAAAAAAGAAAATAGAAGTTTCTTTTAAGTTTTTCCAGATTTTACATTTCAACAAATACATGACCTTTCAAAGCTTGTTACTTTGACTAGATTTTTGTGATTTCCTCGAGAAGATTAAATAAAAAATCAAATGGTTGTGAATTATACAAATTTTCAGGAAAAAGCGATAAACCCTTATTGAGGAAATCACAAAAAACTAATTAAATGTAACAAGCTTTGAATGATCGTGTATTTGTTGGAATTTAAAAATTTAGAAAAAGGAATTTTTATGTTCTTTTTTCACAGGGAATCATCCACCGGAATTTGTCGGTCGAATTTTGAATCACCAATTATTCAAAATGTTGTATTGATATACCAAGAGGATCAAAAATTAAGATGAAAAATTTAATAGAAAGGACTGTCTATTATAAAAAAAATCGTTTCCATTCAACGCAATTGTTTTGCTCTTTTCTAAATATTCCAAGTCTTCGCGTAATATTCCTTCTTGGTTTAGCTAAAATATGTTTTTTAAGTAATAACATTTAATTGTTTATTTTAGATACACAATGTTCATTGTACTTTATCCAATTGGAATAACAGGGGAACTGTTATGTATTTGGAAAGCTCAAGAAGAGGTGGGCAAAGGATTCCTATATTCCGTGAATATGCCAAATAAATATAATTTTATATTTAATTATCAACATTTGCTTTGGTTTTTGATGTTACTTTATATTCCATGTAAGTGCATTCCTTGAAACTATTTTTTAACCCAGTGATTTTTATTTTTTTAGTATTTCCACAACTTTATTTGCATATGTTTGGACAGAGAAAAAAAGCTTTAGGAACAAACAAAAATAAAATAAATTAACATTTAAGAATAAAGCAAATTTAAGACTGACACTCATAAGTAAAAATTTGTTTTTTTTAAGAACACTCTCTGTATTAGTGTTGTAAGTTTTTTATTGTTTTCTGAACTCTTCTAGAATACCTGCTTCTAGATTCATGCAAAGCATTTTCTATTTCATTAGCAAGATGTACTAAGTTTGTTGGATCAGTTTGTAATAAATGGTGAGACAGTTCAATATTGCCTGAATCTTGTTGACTTTTTAATATTAAATCCATTGATATAAGTGGAGTCACTTGTTGGGGTAGAGTTCTAGTACCCAGCTTATCAAGAAAATTCAGCATTAAGATTAAAAAAATCTTCGTAATTCAAATATTTACCTGTACTTCAAACCTCCATTGTAAATCATGATATGTGGGCTCATCTATACGTGTTTTACATAGATCTTCAATTTGACTTTTCTGCGCATTGTGAAATTTATTTAATTCAGTCTGTTGCTCTATGGAAAATCCTAATGCGAGAAGGGAATCCCTAAGGTCTTCCTCATTTAACTGCCAGTGAATAGTGTTATAATGTATAAAGACATAAATTAAGAAATACCTGTTGCTTGGATGCTAATATGGATAAATTGACAATAGCATAAATACAATTTT
The DNA here is from genome assembly GCA_013372445.1 of Hypothenemus hampei. NCBI lineage: Eukaryota > Metazoa > Arthropoda > Insecta > Coleoptera > Curculionidae > Hypothenemus > Hypothenemus hampei. The sequence continues at coordinate 108,740 of JABRWK010000062.1, forward strand.
GTATTTCTTCTGGAGTTAGATTTAGTTTTGAAGCTACCTTTTGGTACAATTTATGATCAGGTCCTGTTTTTATATAGTCTTCGGCTAATTTGCAAAAATCATTTATAACTGCAAGATACACTTAATTATAGTTGAACTTTGAAATCGCATGCGAATACCTTTTTCCGAGTGCGAAATGAGCAACTGTAAGTGCTCTTTATGTTCGCTTCTTAAAGAAGTAATCATATTTTACTCTTATGGTTTTCGTTGTAGAAATTAGAACATACTATTGCTTGTACTTGTCAACTTTCCCAGAAGGTGGGGTTATGTTTCGTTCTCTTCTTAATAATATTTTCTTGAAAATACTATTATTAATAAAAGAGAAAAGAATAAAAATCGCTAATCGTACTTATTCGCATATGAATACTTGTTTCGTTTTACGTTTATCTAAAGTCTACAAATAAAAGTTTCCATTTCGTATGACGTCAGGGAATTCTTTATTCAATACATTACGTCGCTGTCACGTGTCAGATAAGTCAGCGCGGGCAATTCTCTTCATTCCATTACTTTGCTTTAAACAGTATCGTGCTCTCTGTAGTCTCATTAAAAGGTAAAGCTAAAGCTCTAAATTGAATACTGTTTAAATAAAAATTCGTTGTGTTGAAGTAACAACAATATTAGAAGACAAGTATGAAAATCTGGACATTCGAACACACTTTCAAGTAAGTGAAAGTCGTTGGGCGTTTTGATGAGTTGCTATAATTTGTGATTTCTTTTTAGCCATCCTTGGGAAACCGTTGCAACAGCAGCTTGGAGAAAATATCCAAATCCACATAATCCAGCGGTAATCGGTACAGATGTTGTGGAAAGAAAAGTTGTCAATGGGGTTCTCCATACCCAAAGATTAGTCAGTTCGATATGGTATTTTCCTAAGTGGGCCCAAGCAGTAAGTCATTTTTCATAATATTACGTTCATATGATGTGACGCGTTCAATGACAACGTAATTGGTTTGCGTCACTGGAATGTGGTCTCATTTTTTGGCATCGGCATGTAAAAATTGAGATATTTTTATTGGGATGTGAAGGTTAAAAGGTTGTGACTCAAACCATTATAAAATATAACATTAATTTGTCTTGAATTGCCTTAATTCTGTTAAAGTTTCGTAATTTTTCCACATTCAAACTATATTGATTGAAACAAAGATTAATTAGTCTAGACGTAAGACCATAGTCCAAAGGTTAATTTATCTCCCACCACGTGTAAAATGCAGAGGTGAACGGTACAAATATCGAGATTACATTGTTCAATTAAAACTTCCCAACACCCAAAGTTACCAACATAGACAAAATATGTTTAAGAGTACGTTTATGAATTCTAATTTATATAAGAAAAAGGGCTGTATTTCATTTACAATTTATACAACTTTTCCATATCTTTTATTACTACATTATTAATTAATTATTGTTTTAATGAGGTATTTCAATTAAGAGATAAAAACTGTTTGGAGTAATAATTGCATGAAATATTTGATTAAACTTTGTTCTTTTCGTAAAACTCTTACGTTATAACATTTAGCGTCATATTTGTTGTTTTATTTTTCACTTTCATTTAAAAGCAATTATTTAACTCTCTAAATGCACCTTTGTTCATATTATAAGGAATATTTTTCATTCAAATGTTGTTTTATAAAGTACGTAATAAATAATTCCCACAAATAGTGATGCTATTCAAGCATTGAAACTTGAATTCATATTATTCTTTCATCGATTGTCAATGTTTATCCTTAAAAGAGGGTAATTTTGAATAATTTAGTATTACATATTGATTTTATATATTTCAATGAATTTTCTTATGTATTTATTAAGCGGACTAAAGTTTTTGTTTCAATAGTAGAATCTATATTTCAATTTTTTTTTCCAGATTATTGGCTCTGCAAAAGTTTGTTATGCAGCAGAACACTCAGAAGTGAACCTCAGTACGCGACAAATGATTCTTAAAACCATTAATTTGACATTCTGCAGACATATTGCCGTTAATGAGACTTTAAAATATGTTCCTCATCCAGCTGATCCCAATAAAACTCTTTTGAAACAAGAAGCAGTGGTTACAGTGCAAGGTTTGTAATTTTAGTTGTTATTGAAATTATTATTTTTTAATTATGTTATATTATTTGTTGCTATAGGAGTTCCACTAACAAATTATATGGAAGATATTCTAACAAATAAAATTTCCACGAATGCCAGCAAAGGACGTCAAGCAATGGAATGGGTTATTAATAAAATCAACGAGGAAGTTCAAGACATAACCAGGAGTACAGATGAAATTTTTACTCAAACGAAAAAGTCACTAGACGATCTGACAAGTAGTGCCAAAAAATCAATGGATGATATATCACAAAAGGCGAAAAAAAGTTTTGACGACATTCAACAATTTAAAATGAACAACAACTTTTCTGAATGCTAAGCATATTATCTTAAAGAACTGCAAAATTTAGTAAAATGAATGGATATTGTTATTAAAAAATAACTCACTGTTTGATACGCAAAGATATATTAGATCAATGTTTAGCATTTAAATGTTAAAAGAATAAATTATATTACTTTTAAGTTGAAAGTGTAAATGTATGGTCTTGCAGACTCTCTTCTCGTGTGATCTTATTTGTAAATATTTAATTTATTTTTTACATTCCTAGCCGTATGGACTTATAGAGTCAACATTCATTTATCATTGCTATCTATATTGATCAATTCTCACGTCTATTTGTCTATAATAATTGTTTAATTTTAAAATAGAGACAATAACTTTCCGGCAAAATGTAAAATATTGTTTTCTTTTTTTTGAAAAATAAAATCCCTTTCATCGTGTAAAATGTGTAATTTTTTTGATAAACAGCCTTTAAAAAAATGACAATTCACAAAATTTATACAGTTAATCATTATATTTCAGTCTTGACCAAAAAATTTATAACAATTGTATAATTTTCTTATTACATAAAATCTTATTTTACATAACGGATATAAAATGTGTAGAAATATATAAAGTACAGAATGTCTTAATTTCTTTATATTTATGGTATTGCACCCATATTAGGATTGATGTTATAAACAAATTTTGTTTAACATTCTGTATTTCAGACGCAGACGGTTTTAAAAACTTTATGAAAACATGGACCCAACAAATATTTAGAATATTCCATTTAACACTTTAACGACCAGTATTTTGTACTCATTATTTAAAAGATTTATTAGACAAAATTGACTAATATGGCCTTTAAAGTCTTAAAATAACACATGCCTGTCTTATATTTCTCATATTACCGATTCTGGAAAAGCCCGACATTGATATCTATATCTAACAATCGTGTAAATACAACGAAATTGAGACGCGCTACACGGTAATAACTATAATAAATTCAAGCAGAATAGAGTAACAATCTTTAAGACAATATATGTGAAAAAATATCATGTTTAAACCTAAATCTACATAAAAAATATATAAAGTTTTCTATGAAATTGATTATACATACATATTTAACAAAATATTTGCACGTACATACGAATAATAATGACGTAGAAACTAGAGAGCATCCATAAAAAATTTCAACATATTACGTAACCATTGTTTGCTCCAAGTTTTTCAATGAATTAAAAACTAACCTTACACCATATAAATTTGTATGATAACTAAAGGTAACAAATTCACAAAACTTGCGTTCTTTGGCAAACAAGTAAGTCACCCTGTAAATGATAAACAATAGTTTGTGATGTATGTAAGTAGACAAATAATAACGAATAAGCGATTGTTATTCAGCTTAATATAGGCAATTCTGATTCCATTTAAATGCTAATTTTTATGGCAGTTTAGAAATTATTGCTTTTGAGCGGACGTAACGTAATTTCAATGATGTAACTTGTTTTCAACAAGCCTGGACCAACAGTATAGAACATTCAGATTCCTTCTTTACTGATATTGAGCAATAGTTGTTCCATGATGAATTACCATGTAATCGTGATAATACATCATAATGCAGAGTGGTTGACCAATAATTATTGAAGACCAAACAATAATATTACCGAGTCTTGGACCGTAACGCTTTTCCACAAAACGGGAGAAAAACGATAGTGGAAGTTGACCCATCATTCCCATAAAAGCCCATATTTTGTACGTTTTCAATGGTACGCTGACCTGCAATATTATATTTTTGACTAAGCTATGACGACTTGAACACGAATATTACCATATATTCATGGAAAAATGCACTGAAAAAAAATACTACCATACTGGCAGCGTTTCTTCCATAACCCATGTCAACCATAGGTAAATATAAGTGACGGAGTGCCCACCTATGGACAGGTAAATTCCAAGTGCGCCAGAACACGTCGATATTATTTGCGTTCCACCAGTCACCATAAAAGTTTCGGTCAGCAAAGTGAAGCAACTCTCCAACGAGATTTAACCAGGAATGAAAGAGGATGTAGAACATTATAAGCCAGCCCAAATGATTGGGTATCTATAATTATGAATGAAATTTATGGTAATTACATACTAATAAATGACTCCTGCTTACAGCTAATTTCAATAAGCGCTCTGTTGCTAGTGTGTAATCCATATTACTGAAAGGCACCAGAGAGTTCTTTACGGAAGGAATCATCCATTGCTGAATTACCGCTAAAATAATCTGAGTTCCTGCTAACACTTCAAAAGCTCTTCTCAATAAAAACCTTTAAAAATAAATGTCCTAAAAAATGTTCAAACACCAAAACCACCATATTACCTTTTTCTAATTCTTTCCGATCTTGGAAAATTTAATTCATAGCATAAAGTTGGAGCGAATAAGAAATAGTATAAATCTCTAATGTTTAAATTATCAGGATATTGAACTAATCCACCATTAAGACTCTCCGTAGAACTGTCTGCACTGTTATTATGCTTTTTTAAAGTTTCCTTTGCTCTTTGTAAATTACTTAGGGAGACTGATTGTCTTCTTATAGTTCCTCTGTTGGATTTTTGTCTTGCTGTTCGGCACCACATGTTTACTTGAATGTAGGACCACAATTTCAAAAACAAAACACTGTATACTGTGCAAACTGTTGAGGCTCCAACTGTAAAGAATCATATATAAATTTTCAAATTAAAATTATATTAATTTAAGAAATAGGTATGGCGAAGGTTCCCTTGTTCGATTTTATACAAAAGCTTTACCAGTTTTTCTATTATAAATATAAATTTACTCACATAAACTGAAACCTTCTTTAACATGAATTGTTATCATAGGCACCAATATCACAGATAGAAGATTGAAGATATGAACGAGTAATCCAATTCCACTCGAGACGAGTTCCTGAAAGAATATCGGTAATATTCACCATTTTATTCATAAAATTAAGTGAGGTTGATTTAACCCAATATTTAATTTTTTTTTAACAGAATTACAGAGAACAAAACATAATACTTACAACTGATAAGCTTTTTTCAATTATTAGGCACAAGAAAACTGGCACAATGTGATCTAGAAGGGAAAATATATATAAAAATCATAAAATAAATTTTCAAAAGGATTCGTACATAGTAGCAGGATTAATGTTGGAAACTCTGCACTCTCCCCATTTACTATTATATAAAACCATTGAATTGGATCAACCCTAACACCATATCTAAAAGAAACAAAGACAATTAATATGGAGTTTCAAATTATGAGAGGAGTACATACTTAATAAAGTTCTCCAATAATAGTCTTAGACCACCAATAGAGAGTAGTAAGAAAGCCCAATTGACGAAACCTGTAAAATTGTCGAAGCCTGAATTCCATGAGAAGAGCGAGTCTCTCGGTCTATGACATCTGAAATTTTTCGTTTTTCATATTGAATTCCATAACTGTTTCTTAGGTTATTGGATTTTAAAGTCTACTTACGATTTATCAGGCTGGCTTTTGCGTACTTTCTTTTCAACCGCTTGAATTTCTTCTGCTTTGGTAGCACTTAACGCTCGTTTACGTACATATTGGTTTTCATTTTCGGTCATGTTTGAAGAGTATTAATCGTTGTTGAACTCTCAGCAAGTAAATGCCTAAAAAACCAATGTGATCACGTAGTTTTCATACAGAACAGAAACCACTTATGAGATTAGTTAAAAAAAACATGTAATTTTGAGAGATAAAAACACATATATGGAAATGGAAAGGACGGAACTAAATGAGTAATTCTAGCTCACCTTTACCCTCGTCTAGTCTCTTATCAGATTACACTCGTATGGGATTATTTAAAATTTTCATTAACCAGATATTTAGGAACGTTATCAACCTTTGAATATGGTACATTTTTTTAATGTCCAAGGTCGCTAGTAACAGGTCATATTTGTCATTTGTCTTAATTGTTATCTTATTATTCTATTTGTTGTCCTTCTCTTGTTTACTGGTTTTTAAATGAATCATTGAACAGGAAATTTCATATGAAAGAAAGAGATAGCTAGCCGGCTTCTTTGCTTCACAGGTTTCAGATATTGCGGTGTTATCAGATTTACTATTTTTCCAATAAATTTATTATTATTTGAAATTTTTCTAAAAATTTATAAATAATCAATTATAATAATTATTACTAGAAAGAAATATTTATTTCTGCTAGAATTTTACATTTTTTCTTATTACTGACTGTATTTTAGAAAGGTTCATTTTGATTTTGAAACATTGCTTTGTTTGACAGATAATTGACTTTTTTGTCAATTTTTGGCGGCGACAGTACAAAAAAAAGATACATTAAAAACAAGGTAGAACTTTTGTACATCGTAATACGAAACTGATAAAAAGTGTTTAGGCTATGCAGTGTTCTCGTCATAATTCTAAAAAAAGAAAATTTTTAAAATGTAGACGTTCAGGTAAAACCAGAATTTATTAGAAAATGGTATATAATTTTTTTTATTCAAATGTTTTCTTGTGCTATGCAATGCTTCAAAATTGAATTGTTGATAGACGTCTCAAACACTTAAATAAATGCATAAGAAATTTGTAGCCTTTTGTGGGTATTTCAGTTCCTATCCGTAAAATATGCATATAGTTGTTCCATTTGCCAATAAATTCGGCGGCAATGTTGCCGCGAGTAAAGAATTGAAGAACTATTACAGGGAGACATCGTCAATTAGACTAATTTTAAAGATTCGCGCTACATCTGGAAAATAAATTTAGAGAATATGACTAGAAGACCCAAAAAAAACAATATTGACAAAGAGCGGGAAAAAAATTCACAGTTAAGAGGACAGACCGACGTTTCCCCTCCAACCTTAGATACCGTAGAGCTCTAAATTATATTGGTATTCCTATCCGCCATTTTGGTTCCATCTGTCACTCTCACATTGTGCTTACACATGATACAAAGAAGTGCTTACATGTATGTAAAGGTTTTGTGTTTGTATTTTTTAAAGTGTTTTTATTGGTGATTTAACTTATTTAATGTGAAAACGATCAAAAGACATGTATTATTAAATGTTTTTTGAAAATACTCGTATTATTAGTTTTGAAGTATTTATTTAATAATTATTGTTGCGATTTTTGGTGAAATACTCTCCATTCGATTTTGTTAAAATATTTTTAAGTTAAAACAAACAATAAAAACATCTTAAAACGAACCAAAATACGTTTCGTTTACACAGAATTGCACAGACAGATAGAACCAACGACCTATCAACTATACTGACAGATGGAACCAAAATGGCCTCTATAGAGCCTTGCCAGAGTTCCCAATTTCGGCATAATTCTGCCATTTGGCATATTTTTAAAGGATGTGATTGGTTGGGCATATTCAAGCATAAAGTGGCTTATTGTCAGTTTCTGAACATTTTCATTATCCAACTCATAGTTTTTGACACTTATGATTGGTTTATTTTCTTTTTGACATTTAATGGCATAATGTTTACATTTTCAAAGTTTTGATAGGTGTTTGAAAGACAGATTTTATATTTATTTTATTGCTTTTAATTCTATATTTTTGATTTTTATAGAAATTGTGGTTCTTGTTTGTTATCGGGCCGCCACTAATAATTTTTATTTTTTATTTTTTAGTGTTTGCGTTGGATTAAAACTGATTTATTTTATCAAATTAATAATTTGATTAAATACAATTCAACAACAAACCATACTTTAGACCAATTATATATTTGATAAGTCTATGGTTCACATCCCTTTTTTCTTCCTTTTTTTTAAACATAAAAAATTCGCGGGCATTTGACATTCGGTTAAATCTGTTAAGTCCTTTTTATTTGGTACCAAAAATGAATTTTAAAGAATTAATTCGCAGAGTTAGCAATGAAGAGGAGGTAGTGTGCTTTCTT
>JABRWK010000062.1:118246-216703 GCA_013372445.1 Hypothenemus hampei
CAATTGAGAGATCCAATACGATAACCTGGAAAGTCCATTATATTAAAATGTCCAGGAAATCAAAGAAACTGTTAGAATGAAAAAAATTAGAGATGGTATCGTGCGTTTGAAAAAAATTCCGGTCAAGTAGGCGTTGGAATTATTTGACGATGAGTCCGTATGTCTTTGATATGGAGTTTGTTCCAACCTGCATCAGAAAACGGTCGCTGACAGTCAAAAATGATCGACCAATTTAGTACCAACTGTCACTTACAAGTAATCAATTCAATATTGAATTGGTTGATCATTTTTGATCGTCAGCGAACAGTTTTTGACGCAGATTCGAACAGACCTATGTTCTACTTTATTAACAGAGCCGTATTTCAGTGAGGTTAGGTTGATTTATTTATGTTCGAGATTACGTAGAGAACATATCAAAGACATATGGACTCGGTGTTAAATAATTCCAAAGCCTACTTGACCAGTAAATTTTTCGGTTCTTGTTTGTTATCGGGCCGCCACTAATAATTTTTATTTTTTATTTTTTAGTGTTTGCGTTGGATTAAAACTGATTTATTTTATAAAATTAATAATTTGATTAAATACAATTCAACAACAAACCATACTTTAGACCAATTATATATTTGATAAGTCTATGGTTCACATCCCTTTTTTCTTCCTTTTTTTTAAACATAAAAAATTCGCGGGCATTTGACATTCGGTTAAATCTGTTAAGTCCTTTTTATTTGGTACCAAAAATGAATTTTAAAGAATTAATTCGCAGAGTTAGCAATGAAGAGGAGGTAGTGTGCTTTCTTGAGCTTATTCTAAAATTCCGTTGTTTTTCTTATTTTAAAAAAATCCTTCCGATAGTTTAAAAAACAGAAGAAGAGAGTATGGCACCTTAACCTTAGTTGCAAATGCCACACGCAAAAATATACCTGACACATTGCTGATATTTTTACTAAAACAGACACTAACTATTTTATTTTATCAAATTATTAGTTTTAATTCAACGCAAACACTAAAAAATAAAAAAAAATTATTAATGGCGGCCCGATAACAAACAAGAACCGAAATTGTTTATTTTCAGTTCGATAACTGAAAAAATATGATTAGCGAGAGCAATTTTGTTACTGCACATGCTCATGCGTTCGGATACTGGAAATTATCACTATTGCGAAAGGACCTAATATTATTTATAATATTCTGTCATTGAATATTGAATAAAATATGACATCTGGCAACACAGTTTGTTGACATAGAGACTGTCAATTTATGTGTCAAATAGACAGCATAATTTTCTGTATTCGATTTCAGGATATACTGATTGTGAGCCTTACCGGTAGACAAGTCAACCAAATGTCACAATTACTAATTTGTAGGTTAGATCTCACGCAATTATATTTTTTATTAATCGCCAAAGAAGTTTTCAAAAAATTGTAGCAATTGTTGTGTACATATTAATTTTATATGGACTTGTGTCTGTATAAAATTAATAAATCGTAATCATATTCGTTACATTTTCTGAAATTATATTTTCTTCTTTTTCTTTTTTATTGGCCTTGTCTAAGGACAGTTAGCCAGATAATAACAAGTAGTAAGAGAAATCCCAGATTGTCGACTCAGCATTGGCAGGTCCTCGGCATTGTGTTACGTGGGATTGGATTAAGCATCAGTTAAATTATTATCATATACCATTATTAATCGAGATGTTAATAATAGACAGAAACAATCATGGGCGAAGCACCAGACTAGTAATGTTCGGACAATCATAATTTTAGATTTGTTATATGCTGTCTCACGATCAGTGAAAACAATTGATTATAATTTATATTTGATAATGTTGAGAAATCTCAACATCTCAACTTAATGGCTTCCAGGGATACTTTAAAATTAAATAATTGATATATTTAGTGGAAGAGAGTATCCAATATTATTTAATTCGTGGTAAAGGTTAATATTTAGGAACCTATTTATGGGACATTTAAAGAGAAGCTGGTCTAAACATTGAACTTTCCCACAGTTACAATATTGGTCATTTCTCATAAATAATTGACGAATAAAAGAGTGTCCGGTTTGTATACGGTTTATCGTTATTAGATATTTTTTATGTACAATGGGAAGTTACGAAACCACCTGTTGTTAGGGAAAAGAGATTGAATTTTCTTTTCTTATCTGAAGATGAGTTCTAGGACGTACCAATATCATGCATTATTGATCGTCTGATTCCAGTGAGGCTATCCCTTCAATCCCACATAACATATTTATTTGATATGTTTAAAGCTCCAATATTGAGCCAAAAACCTTTTTTAATTATAATTTCTATAGTTTCATAAATTCAGCCGACGTAATTTTTAATTCCTTGAGGAGTCGAGACGCAAAGTAAAAGTCAATACTTGGGATGCTAATACCCATTCCCATCTTACCTCCTTTCTTTGAATCCTGAGTTTTTGTTCACAATTATAAAATAAAATTACATAAATCATCTCCATACCTATCAATACATATAAAATCATTCACAAGTTGGTAAAACAGTTAAATATGCATTGAAAAAGATTGGATTCAAGTTCACCAATCGTCGTGCATTATGCTTTCTGGATATTAGTAATCTCTTCTAAAAAATTTGAAAACACAAATTCGTTTGTTCGACAGGTTGTGCTGCAGTTGATTAGTTTGCATATAATAGAAAAAAATTAACTGAATTTTATACAAATTTGATATTTAATCATGTTGTTAAGAATGATTCATTATTTGCAAATGCCAGATTTACATAAGAAAACAAGTATCCCGTATCAACATTAATACCCTCATGAGTTTCTAATTCAGCAATTACTTATGTTTTAGTCGCCATTTAAATCTGGTGTTTAATATTATTTCAAGTGGTTTATTAAAACAAGATGATAAGACGATTGATTTATAATTATCTGGTGAGTTTGGATTTTTATTGGTTTTCAGAATTCAAAAGTCGAGAATTCCGAACCGAACAAAGGTTATTATAGCGATGAAGCAGAATGAATTTGGCTTTGCTTGATAATTTTTTTATCAGTAGGTAGGTGATCTTATCAAAATCAGGGGTCGTTTCTTCCCCAGAGGCCGTTTACCAGTTCCGTTATAGTAAATATTTCAATTTCTTTAGTCGCAGTTAGAATATTGCATTCAGAATCAGTGTTACATACGGTCATGTTAGTCTATTTTTCCTCATTTTTCGTTATTGATGTTAACCGGAATGTTTGCGGAGGCTTTTATTTTTACTTATACAAGATGTCCCAAAAATGCCGCCCAATTGCCTCCTTATGCTGTCGGGGGCCCACTGAACATGGGAAAAATCGTAGAAAAAATCTTGTCGACAAAATGGTGGTGTTATAAGCAAAGCATTGAATGCGGCAAACGGTTCACTATCGATTCGGTTTGCGACCAAATGCGATTCATGACCAATTTGGTTTGCGATTAAATTTGGTCTGGGGGTTAACGTGCAGTTTTTGGGTAAATTAGTTTTTTTCTAAATCAAGTCTCAGAAAGTCTATTTAATTTTACTAAGCTATTAATAGTATTCAAACTGGTAAGCAATAAGCGAACTCGTTTCCAGCTACCTAGGGAAAACTCTATTGATAACAGTACGGTGGGCCTAGTAAAATATTAAAAGTTATAAAGATATGAAAGATTAGAAAAATGTAATGAATGAATGTATGAATTTTCGGTAACTTAGAAAAACTTGCTCCAGTATGTTGACTGACAAATTTGATCAAGTCAGTTGGTTAGTGGGTTTGATGATTTTTTATATATAAAAAGTAAAAGGAAAGAATTTCTCGCGATAAACAAAAAGAATATTAAAAACGAAAATGAAATAGAAAATACGTTTTTCCATTTACAAAAAGAAGTTGGTTGTTATAATTTGTTTTTAATAATGTATTTCATAAACAATTGATCAATCTATATTATTATGTATTGTGTGTCCTCGTCCTTGAGGTTTTTTAGGTATGAAAAGAGGATATTTTTGTTTAATGCAAATTCAGAACCATTGTCTACATATAGTATGGACTCTATATTATCTTATCACATTACGGTATTGAAAATTAAAATGTTTGTTTCTATCAAGCCAAGTTTTGTTAAGTAAAATTTAGTTTGGATTGTATTTATTAGTAAAAATGGAAAAGCTTATATTGTTAGCGTAAATGTATTTTATATTTCCCCAAATAATTTTAAGGACTTTTCGAATTGATTGAATTTTCTAAGCTCTATTGTTAAACATTATAGTCTTTGGAAGAACATGGCGTTGGATTATTTTAATCGAAATGACCACCACCGTTTTTAAGTTTAAATTGGTGGTCTACAATCTTATTCTGTTTGTTCAAAAGAAGCTTTTTATACACAGAGTGGTTGACTAAAATCTAATATTTCTCAGTTTAAGCAAAAAAAAAATTAAAAAACGTTCAGATCCGGAAGAAGAAGACATTATTTTACATCTACCTGTTATGTCATTTTAAAGGGCGTTAAATTATTTTTTCAATGACGCCTAGTTTTTTAAATTTGGATATATTGTTTATAATAAATAACATCAGAAAGTTCGAAATAACAAAAGTACCTACCAAACCTTTTAATATATTAAATGCTTGAAATGCCCTACACTATTGCAAAATAATGACAGTGCCAGATATGTAGCTCAACTATTTAGTGAGATATTCAGATAAACATTTATTTCAAAATTATGTACTCGATCTAACGGAGAATGAAATTTAATGAAACGGAGTCAGCCCAAAGTAGAAAAAGCAATATTGAGAATATTGTCAGAAATGAGACAACACAAATGGCGGTTTTCAATTATATTGCAATAGATTCTCTTGTCAGTAGAAAAATATTTTATAATGTTTTCGGTTTTCAAAATATAAATTCCATCACTACAAAATTCATCTCGTTCACAAGTTGAATGATAATGTTAAAGATTGTCGTTTGGAATTCTGTGATACCACGAGTAAAAGTAAATTTTGTGATACCCATGAGTAAACGAATCAATACTCATTGACTAGAATTTTCTTTTTAATATTCCCTTTTTCGGCAAATCTTTTTTCGTAGTAGCACAGTACATAACTATCGATATTGATGAGATAGCAACCTACGAATATTCCACGAGCATTCAGTAACCGGAAGAGCTAAACATATGGGTAACAATTCTCGGAGATCGTAATATTGAACTATTCTTTTTACCTGGAAATTTGAATTGCGAAATGTATTTGGATTTGTTGGAAAGCACTGTTCATTCAGACTTGACAGATATAATGGAAAAGAATGTTATCATAAAGATAACCTAATCTTCTAACAAATATGGTACTCTTATATGACACTTTTTCTGAACCACGGATTGAAAGAAAACGTTATATAGAGTGGGCTGCGCGTTCACTGGATTCGTCAAAGTTAGACTTTTTGCTATGAAGACATCTAAATATGTATAAAAATCTATACCCATAAACCACGACCCGAATCATTACAAGATTTGCGACAACGGAACGTTAACGAATGCACCCAAAATTACACTCACAATCAGAGTGTTATCAAATGTGAGAAAGCATTTTGGGAAATCTTTTTACTGCTGTATGAAGGTTCGTAATAAATAGATATTTTCAACATTTGAAAACCTAAAATCTTCACCAGATAGTTTTGTTATTTCAAATTTTCTTACATTAATCCTTATCATTCAAATTTAAAAAAACTATACGGGAAATAATATTAGATGCGTTGTAGAGGCTTCGAATATACTCAAGCCGGTCATAAAAGACAATATATTTGAAAGCTATGATTCTCTTAATTTCATGTTGCCGTTTGTATTCTGAGCATTTTTTGTATGCTGTTATACCTACGAATATTTATGTGAAATTATAATTGTGTTTTACATTTTAATGTGTTCTCTTCTTTGCATTCATGGCTGTCACCTATTATTTTTGAACCACCATTAATGCACTTTTTTCATTCGCCTTTAATTATCTTATGTCCATATAGCGGGATATAGAAGAGTATTATGTGATAGGTAATATGTAGATGTTAATTGGTAGGACCCGTAATAATTTATGAATCTAAGCAGCTCTTTTTAAATGCCAAGTTCCTAGTGGAATATAAATCTGTTATCTTTTCTATTTAGTCTTTTGTGTTTAATATAGAGGTTGGTCTTTTTAAAAATTTAAGAATTTCATTATTAGTTAAATCCATGTTTAGCCGTTTAATTGTAATTAAGCCTTTGCACGTTAGGAAATTATAGGGAATGGAAACTTTATATCCTTTATTCAAAAGAATGTTATTATTGGTAAATAAGTTCACTGTCAAATAAGTGAGAAATTTTAACGTGTTATGATTTATACCTTTCTTTTTTACTTTTTTTTAGATCGATCATTTACAGGTCGAAGGTATCTCGGGCTATTTTTGGACTATTGAATGTACCCAATCTTTTCATACTTTCAAAGCTTGATATCAACCACTCAACAAAAAAAAGGTCACTGTCTAATTCTCATAAGCAAGGAATTATTTATCAGATTTCTGTTTTGTCTTGACAAGATGATGAGCAAAATCGATATTTATAATAATTTTGCCATCCTTAAAATAATCCATAGTGACAATGTCGTTTTTCAATAATTCCTCGGTTCTATACTTGCGATGTCAAAGATACCAAATTTATTCGTGACTGATAATGATTAATATAAAAATATTTTTCTCGTTTATCCATCGTATTTTCTGATTATTGAACCATGAACTTAAAGCACATTGTGAATTTTCTGCATAATAATTAAATAGTTTGAAGGTAAACTCACTGCTTACCTACAAAATTTTTACTATTAAATACCTACACGAAGAACTTTTCTCTATTATTTCCTTTCGTTTTCCTCGACTTTATACTCGAGGTGACCCCAGGCTAGAATTCAATCAGGCGCCTATAATTCTTAGTTTCTATAAATTAATGAATTAACACTGACACCAAAAAATTCGTGATGGAAAAGGTTGATTGGACAACGCAACAGCATTGTACTAAACATAGATCAAAGCAACTATAAAATATTGATATAAATTACGTTTTATTAAATAATACGGTTATTAAGGTAGTACTCTTGTACGTTATTTATATCGTTATTAATAATAATGTTGAATAATAAACCAAATTTTCTTTGAAAGCAAATATATAATTTGAATTTTCATGACACTCATGCAAAAGATATTCAACTGGTGCAATGATTTATACAAAATCACTACCTATTTAATCATCTGATCCAAACAACATCACCATAAGGTGTAATCGGGAAATCAGCCAATGAAATAAAACATCAACAGAACAATGAAGATTGCCCAACTTGACCCTATAAACACCTATCGTATTTGGGTACAACACACGACCTCGTTCATTCTCGGAAGAGCCGATTTAATAACACTCTGTATACCAATAATGAATTCATAATGGTATTAGCATTGTAGTAAAAGCATAGCCAAAACGCATTTAAATGTAAAATAAATGCGTTCAAATCGAGGGCGTATTCGTTCATCTGCATTTTTACGAGGGCAATTCTGAAAATTTTTGGACAAATGAAACTCTAACGAAAACTTTTAACATACACCTCTCTTAGTAGTGTCTTCGGTTCCGTTAGGGTTTCTTTTGGGAAAAAATATTACACAGGGAAATAATTTACGACTGTCAGAAGTGTGTTCAGTTCATCTGATTTTTGATGAAAATACAAATTTGACATTAAACTGAATGACTAATTGTATTGTGCTGATGTAAAGATTACAATGTTTTGTTCAAGGTAATTATAGATTGGTGTCATCTTTGAAAAAACAGAAAAATACCATTTTTTATCGAAAAACCATTAGGTTGCGTCCTGAAATCTTCACAAGTTTACACATTTTGATATGTTAAATAAGTTGTTTCTAGATTTAATTTACTATCTATTATATTTTTATTAAAAAGAGTAATTGAGGTTTTAAAACGTTAATTTTTGGGTAGACATTTCGTTAGAAAAAAATCGGAAAATTTTTAAACAATAATTGTTCTTTCCATCTTGAAATCTCTATTGCATTGTCTATTCAATAGACTCTATTGTATTTCGTAGAGTTTGAAGCACTAATTCGAAAGAGACTTTATTTGTGGAGTCCATCTTAATATATTTTTGAAACATCTTATATTAAATTTCTTTTGCTGTATTTATTGTATAATTGAAAAAAAAATAGTTTGTCTAATATCTTTTTTTGTATTTTTAGGAAGCCCTTTTTTGCAAGCAGAAGCCTGGCTTAGAATGCTTGTCGTTTCTAGGATATACAAAGTAAGTTTGAATAATAAATTATAAGTAATTTTTTATTTGAAAATTTAAGAGGACCCTAAACCATGTTCAATGGTCCGACATACTAAACACAGGTTTGCTACAACTTAGTTTTATAAAGGGTACAATTGAGTCAGTGAATATGGCACACAGGTACGGAACCAGCAATCAAAACTATTAAACCACGTGCTGACATTATCTCAGATAATGATCAATAAGAGAAGAGACGCAGTTTTGACTCTGAAAATAAATTGTAAACCGGATAACTGCACATTTACTGATAAGATCGGCGAGTTTCATACTCGCGGGGTCGTCTGTCATTAATATTTCGAATTTTATATTAATCTAAAGGCCCGAGAAAAAAAATTTAATTACACGCTTATTTCGCGAATGAATTTAATACGTCCGAATTTAATCGGGTCCTGGATGCAATTTACGGGAATGAAGAAAAACTGGAGTAGCCCGTGACTGGTTTGTTGAAATATGGTAGTCTGCATAGTAATTTAAAAGGAGAATATTAATTAGTAATTATTAAAACGGATCTGACAATCGAAATTATACTTATTGAACTCAATTGATTGATACACGTGTACCAATGGGTTAATGGGTTCCTTACCCCCACCATTGAGTTTATAGGACATATAGTGCGGATTAGTTACGTGGATCGATTCGCTGAAATTAATTATTAATTGTAATCTAGTCGATAAAAGGGGTGGCGTCTACATAAATTTGCAACTCGCTCCGCTTTCAGCTTTATAGCCCCGAGTGGGTGTTTGGTTTTATTATTGTTGTTTATGTTTGAACGCCCCAGGACCGTAACGTTGCATAAAACTCGAGGTAAATTAAAAAAAACTACCCATTTGGCCATAGGTTATTAACAACCTATGTTATGTGTAAATTGTTAAATAAAGTTCATGGGTGAATGTATGGGTAATCGAAAGTGTGCCCTTTAATTTTTCTGGAAACGACCAATTGTTTATAAGCAGAGAAAACTTGCGGAGAATTTATTATTGGTGAATATGAAATAAAAGTTTTTGGTTTATTGGTATTACGCCTCTGGAAAATCAAAGTGAAATTGTTATTGCTCTTTGCTGTTTATGCAAGCAGGATGTTCATTCTTTTCATTTAGATTTTGACACCCACTGAAAGTACTTTAATTGTTTTGTTTTCGTTAAAAAACGAATGTTCGAAATCACTTCTTTTATTTTATTTCTTGCAAATTTTTATATTCTATATTTAAAATAATTCATTGTGTATTGACGCAGTGAGTGTATTTCCTCTTTGTCATAATGTCATTTTTTTACTTTTTCCTTCCTTTTCAAATGCCTTGTTTTAGATATAAATAACTGACAAGTAAATATACGATTTTGGACACATTGGCGAAAGCGCTTTATCGTAGAACTTTTCAATTCTTAACCAGATGATTTTTTTTTAATTTCAGTCCGGATCACTCCTATTGTAATCCATTTGAATTTATTAAAATATTCATAATAGATATAACAACAAATACAAATCTCTAGACTAATTGTCTTGCTTTACCACCCATAAAAACGTTGTTCCACAATCTAAAATTCAAATGACGTTTTTTCCGAACAGGTTCATGTAACAACAAAACGCCTACAAAGAGAAAATCCGAACGAGGTAGTTATTCTGAATCGATTAAAATCACTGTACCGATTGGGCGGTACCAGAAATCCCAATATAAAATCATTTGCGGTTCACTGTAAATTTCGTTAATTATTTCGTAGACTGAAAGAGGCGTCGAAAGAAAATGTCCAGTACCGTATTGGTTTTACAAAAGGTTCATTTGTAAAGAGTTGCAACTAAAGAATATTTGAAAATCGATTATTCCCGTTATTCACTTGATCTCCTCTCAAGGATTAGCTACCGTTGGTTGAAGTAACTTCTTTGGTGGCACCTAGACGTATCTTTAATTTCTGATTAATGTAGATCTTGTTGAGCCGTCTAGTGTCGTTCTGTAATTGAATATTTATTACTCTACTGTTAATTAATTTTACGCCGACCCTGCTATTGTGTTCAGTCTCTGAATCAAATTAAATGTAAAGGATTTTGAGTATCTTCATGGAGAATTTGGTTGGTAAGTTGTTGCATTTTTGGCGATGGAAAAGTGGGTCGTACATTCTGTAGACTTCCTGCAAGTATTTTGGTTACGTCGGGGATAAGTGGTTCCAGCAACATGTAAATTAAACTTTTCGCTGTCCCAGGCATTCTTTCTTTTGTCGTTGGTCTCTTGTTTTTTCTTCACGTTATTTTTATTGTACTTACAGAACCGGATTTTATAGAATTGATTGTTCTTTCTGCATGTGTCAATATAAAATATCTACCTAATATGACTAGTAAATGTTTCAGATACCATCGTGGTAGCTATATTTTTTTAGACCCTAGGGAATGTCCATGCAAATGATGAATAATGAATTTTGACCGAAATCGATCAAGACGTATTGCATATTGCACCATCATAATAAAATTTCTCTTATAAGATAAGAATCTTCGTGGCATGACCAACAACAATATGACTGTCTTGATTACCTCTTTATGCACGCAACAATGAATAAATATTAATAAGAGAAACACATGTAACATTTATAAGAATCACGTCTCGTTAACCCTGCTTTAATTGTTGTAAAGCCAAAAAACATATCAGCGAGGTGGCAATCATGCAGTCATCAAAACGAGAAAGAGAGTTTCTCCCCGTTCCCTGTTGTTAAAGGCGCGTCACCAAAATTTTCGAAAGGGTCACAGGTCATGAGATACCGATGGCCATCAGACATTCCAAGGGCGTTAAATACCATAAATTTTCTGTCGTTCGCAATGCGCGAATTCAAGGAACCAAAGATCCAGTGTCCTACAATGAATTTTATTATTATTTCGTACGGTTTCTTAACCTAAAAAAGAGCGTATTGGATTCGACCGAAAATATTCAGTACATACTATATATTTGTATTATTTTATCCAAAGATTTAAAACCTTTAACCATTTGCATTTTTCTCAATGGTGTCGCCATATTCACATGTTGTTAATGTATTTCTCTCTTTAATACATATAAATTATTTCTTTTTCAAACTTTGAGAAAAATAGAAAATCTTCTGAATAGATATAAGGTACTTAAGTGATAAAAGTTTTTCGACTCTATATTTATACGAGATTGAAGTAAAACGATTGTGCTGTTTTTGAATATAATTGTACTGTATTTCTGTATACTTTTCACAACTTGAGTCTAGTATTTTAATGCCATTGGAGACGTACTCTAATTTTTTTTAGAAAAAGCACCTATTTATAGGTGCAAGCTTTTTTTTCTTTTTAAATTTTGGAAATAAATAATAATCACTAAAAGACATCGGATCGGTGAGCAAGCTCTTCAAAACCATAATTCTTCCAAGGAGTCTGAGCAACGATAGATAAAAACGTTATCATGCAGAAGACTTAGTATTTCTCTTTTCCCTTTATTTAATCGAATCTTCAAATTTATGCAAAAATATGACGTAGTACTTTCCGTGTACATACATACAGTGTCCTTTTCCTTAGAATCCAAGCAAAATTCCCTGAGAATTAAAAAAAATTGTTTCATTGATTATTTTTTTAGTGTAATCTACTCTTGGCTTCATTGGCCGTTTTTCGTCTGATCTTTGCCATTCCGCTGAGTCTCTTTTCGATAAGGGATCATGATAGAGACTATAGTTTTATTTTCTGCAATAATGGATTATCATAAAAGACGTAATGTACAGTAGTATTAGAAAGAAGACGTAGAGCTCATAATATTTTCGTTTTGAAAAGTCTACATTGCAACAAGTGTAAGTTATTGTAGTTTTAACAACAATAACATAATATGTTATTAACATATATAGGTTTCACTGTTAAGTGGCCGATTTATTCGTAACTCATCCTGAAATATCTCTCGGCTGAAACAGAACTATTTTGTCTATTTTTTTTACTGTGAAAATTGAACCGAAAGAATTACTCCTTACTTTAAGAATTACTTGTCATCGAATCGTTGTTCACTTCACTAGGATTAATATCTTATTTAGTGAGAAAGAAATCTAAAGAAAATTTTGAATTCGTTTTTTGACATTGTAAAAAGAATCGTCTCATTGTTACATCCAATAACGTTTGTTAAGTAATTGAGAAAGTTATGTATTTAAAATTTTTGCTATTGTTTAAGAAATCATGTTACACTATAATGATGTGGATATTTCATTACACTCATTTAGACAGATCAGAAATTTTTGGTGTTTAATTGGTAAATATTTTTTTTTATTCTGGGGTCTTTTGATACTGGGATTTTATGCAAGAAAAGTATTTTTTTAACAGATTTTCTGAAAATCTGATAGGTATATTTCGTAGCGGGACTTGTTAAGTGTCGTTTTGAATACGAATTTATTGTTGAAGATTACACCATGTGATACAAAACAATTAATATTCAAAAAGCAATTTGTCTATAAAGTTTGTAATCAATGAAAACGTAAAACCGATATCGTGAGCTCCAAGAAGCGGACGTGACTCTGCGTGTTTTTCGAATTAATTACCGACAATCATTAGATTTAATCAGCAAATCACCTGTCGCTCCAAATTAAACGTCATAAAAACAAAATCGTTTCATGCTTTTATTTAATATTGATCAGACTTTACATGAATGAATTTAATATTCTTATAAGAAGTATATTCGGTTGCAATGTTATTTCTTTTTTACATCTAAGTTGTCTTCATGCCGTCATTCATTTAATTTTTCACTAGAGATTCTTGTCTGCTATGAATCTCAAGCAAAATGATAAATGAAGTAAAAACTTTACCTTCTATTCGCAAATTGAAAAACAATTTTAAGTTTTTACAATGGTAGTTAAATTATCAATAAAACTCTATAATAATTAGGTTTTTAGCGTTTTCACTCTGACGCTTATTGATCGCTTCTGAAAGATAATTACATGAATTAGAGGAAATTCTTTAGCTTCACGTCAAAATTGACCTATAGAATGCCGAATCGGTTTGAGTACTGTATTTTTTCTTTGTTTGGGATTGGCATGTTTTTTTAATTCAAAGATAAATTAGATACTTAACCTTTTCTCTTATAACATACAAGTAATAATACGATTATGACTTAAGTAGAAGTACATAAGTTTTTAAAACCGGAAAGTTCATAATTTGTTCATAGAAGCAAACTAAAATTTTTATCTAAACCAATCAGAAATTTCTCCATAAAAGAATATTAAATTTAGTAAATTATAAATTTAGTGGAAAAATTAGATCTAACTTACCTTTTTGACCTTAATCACGTGCAACGCAGCCCTGATATTACAAAAGTGTTATTCTCTACCTCTTCCTAATAATTAAGACGTTATTTTTTTAGGTGCAGTGCCGCTAATTGCACTGCGCCTGGGTAAGGTGTTAGTCATATTTCATCCAAGTTTAAAGCCTCTACTTTGTAAGAACGAATGTCCTTTTAAGGTATAATTTGTATAACCTTAGGTGTAGTTGTAATATTAGGTTAATTTTCGAAAATATAATAGATTGTATGAGACTAACGGGTCATGTTAAAGTTGATTAACAAACTTGTAACTACGAGGATGAGTTGAAAAGTGATCTAAATATTTTAGGAACTTTCCTTGATTCAATCACATGAAAATCTTCTATATCATGATAAGTTATTGCGATGGCTAAAAGCAAACAATTCACAAAGCCTTTAGTTTGTTGTCATATTTGAAATAATTTTATGGAAGTAAAATAAGTGGGATACGTTTTTAAGCGATTGCAGAAATCGGTTTATAAGTATGACCTAAAAGCAATGGGCTATTGTTTCAGCAAATCTACTCGGCTAGAAGAGGACCAATTGTCCTGTAAATTGTTGCCTGTCTCTTGCAATTAGTTGGAAAATTACTCATCCTCGTATATTCGAAACCTTTAAAAACTAAGAAATTAAGAAAATTGATACTTGCAAAATGAAAGTATATTTTAATAGGATAGAATTATCCATACTTATATTGTTATTGGTACTACTCAATAGATTGAACAACAAAATCTAGAAGTAATTTACCAGAATGATCGCCCGCCATTTTTTTTTTTGGTCATTATCTTGTTGAAGAGGTGGATGGTATCAAAGAGAGCCGCAACTCGTCTAACAACCTGTACGAAGGACCATAAAGGCACCATAAAGCCAATTAGTTCATCTTACACAACTATTATATTATTATATCATAGGGAACTAACCGAAGAGCGAAAGTACACACGTATAGATTATTCCACGCACGAATTTCGGTTTTTAACGCGTGTAAATCCTATTCATCATTTTTCATGACACTTTGAAATTCGAGACGTTATAAAATTTCGTCGGAGACGCTTTAACGGGGGCCCAAAGAAACTGTTCTGGCATTAGATTGAAATTCAGTTATGTAGGTTGCCCAGTAAATAGGATGGATTAAATGGATTTCTATTAGAGGTTCTTTATTGTCTATTTTGATTTTTTTAATGTATTACATCGTTAGGTACTGAATGGGAAAAAAGTCGTTCGTTGTAGCCTTAACGAGAACCCATAAATTACATGGGGAGGTGTATTTGCTTGTTTTCTCTTTTACAATCTTTAATAAAATAAGATCTCCTACGATTTCCTGACCTATTTTTATTGAATTTAAATGGGTAGTTGTTATACAACATAAAACTGGTGTTAATTTAGATGGGTTTACGGTTGACAACCCTTTATTTTCAAAAAAAAGACGGTAATTATTTGATTATATGGTACCATCCTCTTTTCACGAACCTAACTGGCCGCCAACAATAAATTAGGGTTTTATACCCGATTCTTTTAAAGAAGGACGTCAGTGAAGGCGAGTAAATTTTCAGCTTTATTTAGTTTATGGTTTAACAACTATGTTACGTATAGGTTTGGTTATTTAATGGAGCTCCAAAATGATATATCATTTCGTTGATGTTGAAATGATTTTTCAGTTTTCGGTATTGAATCGTTCCGTTACATGTTATTTGCCTGAAGGTCAATTTCAGAGTATTCCGTTGATAAAATGTCATTAACAGACACCTCCTACGTTCTAATTAATCTCGAATTTATCAAAATTCCCTATGCCCAAGGCTTGAAATAATTAATTTTATCTTTGGCTAGCGATCGGGTGCATAATTAGACGAATAATTTTCAGGAAGCAATAAAATTTACTGCAACGATACGAGAGAGAAAAAAATATATTGGCGGTAACTATTTCATTACCAATTAGACGAACCGCGCCCACTCCGTTGCTCCAGACTATAATAATAATTTTTCTGAGGACCGTTAATTAATTTCAATAAAAATCCTTAAAAAGGTGAAGGTTTATCAATGGTTTGATTATGCCTGTTACCTGTTTGATTTCTGTAATGGCATTTCTTATATGTAATCCTTTCATGGTTTTAATTTAAATTTTTGCGTAATACTTCTCGTGTTTGTTTGATTTCATGAAATTTATGTTTTCTTTGGTTAATTTTTCCCACAATTCGTTTCCGTTTCAAGCGAGACGCAGACCGACATTATCAGCATTATTGTATCATTTCTAGAAAAAGGCACGCCTATGTCGTATCTTTTGCAATTTTTAGATGGCATTTATCGATAGTAAATGATGACAGCAGGGGTGCACTTGAATGATGACAGTATCAATTGAAACAATGACTTTTATGTGGGCGGTGTAGCATGCCGTTTCCTTAAAAAAAATACTTTTTATTAAAAATGATTGCATTCGTTTTCGATTTCGAAACACTTGTCTTGTATCTAATGTAGAAAGTTTTGTTTTCCTTTAGCCTGAGGCCGACCTCTTCGTCCGCTCAAAACTCTATCATTCAACATCAAGATGATGTCCGTGCAATCGCCAGAGCTATTCGAAACATTGGTTTTATCGGCCTTGTTTTGACAGCTTCAAAAGATCAGTGTCGGAACGAAATTAGTTTGAACAATTTTTAATGCAACTATATAATATTCAAGGTACCACTGTGCATGATCAAAAAGAGATCCTAGTTTGTACATGACGCGCACTTGTCCAAAATAATTTTTTTTCATCACGATCATAGGCAAGATGCCGACATATCGTATGTATGTACAGGAACCGCTTCGTTACCTATCGTAAATTCAATCAGGTTGTTTGTAATTTTACTGTTAAGAAGCATGATCGTGAACAGCCAAAAAGATTTAATATAAGAGGCGTTGGTAACGTTTTTATTCTAGGAGAGATGGATATGCTAATCCAGAACAACTAAATTCGAGCAAAAACGTGTACCGTTCGTTTTTGGTTTATCGGCTCAGTTCATCTTTTATTCGGTCCAAAGTATTAAATGGTTTTATGATTTTTGACGTTCCATTATGTAGAATAAGTGAAGGACCAATCATTGGTAGCCGAGCTATTGAATTTTACGACCAATTTAAATGTATGCTTTGATAAGTTTTGGATTTACAGCTCGTTTTATGCGTCTCCTCCCTTGCGATGGTGAATTTTCAATAATTAAATAAAGAATTCTTGGTGAGATTACTATGTTGTCATTTCTATTGCAAATAAAGTAATGAAACATTGAGAACAAGCTGAAGTTTATGTGGTTTTGGGTTACAACGAGTGCTTGAATGGCAGAAATTCTAGTCATGGTTGCATTTTACGACAATTTTTTGTTTCTAAATTTCTTAGTTACAATAATGCACATATACACTGTTATAACTATTCAACCAATCAAATTATAATTTCATCACGTCACTAGTGTGTTTTACATTAAATGGTAGCCAAACAAAATCGATTGGAAATTAATAAAACATAATAATTTAAAAACACCTTTCTCCATAAAGATAATGACCGAAAATGTTTCCCCTAAAGGTAAAACTAGCGGCACGAGTTAATTGTGGCCCTTTCGCTGGTGCCTCATCGGTCATTTTATCGGCCAGCTGTCGATTGAAGGGGTGGGCCTCCTACGTGGTTAAAAATTAATATCTGGTTTCATTGTCGGTGGAACCAAGGATCGTTTTTATGGATAGTCAATTAATAAATACCGTATTTAATTTGTCTTTTGAGCACCATTTTTAGAGTGTTTAAATTGAAAATTGTATTGGCTTATTGTTCGAAAACACTCACTTTTCAAGAGATGTGATGTGATATGATATGATTGTAACAACACATAATTTTAAATAGTTTTCGACAAAAATGACCTAATTTTGACTTTTTCATAGATCAAAAAAAAAGGCATATTTTTTTATATTTTCCTTTCTTTTCTATTTTGGCAAAAACCCCAATAAACATACATTTAAATTAAGCACCTTATCAGGTATGGGCACTATCTCAAAATAACGTTTTATGATAGCGGTTAAACTAGGGGCTCCTATTTTCCTTTTAAGGAAATCGTAATATTAAGCGATACATTTGCGGTGCACATGACCGAGTCGCTCACGATTCGAAATAAATTTCTGTGGAACTCAAAACCCTATTACACCTAGAGCAACAAATAACAATTCACTGGGAAATATTTAGACGCCGTCAGGTGGTTATGCTCTCCGTTAATCTTCCTTATTCTGCCCCGTTCAAGACTATAACCTTGGCCTCCGAAGCGAATAACTCGGCACATAAATAGAACCGGTGCTGGTATTTATTAGTGCCATATTGGTCTGCCAATGTTTTATAGTTTTATTTTTAAGGCACGCTCTGGATTTGTGATATAAAAGATTTTTGGTACGATTAAAACATGTTCATTACGACAAGAGGGTATCCGTATGGTATGTTCTAGTTATACGAAGAAGTTTCTCGCTCTTACCATCATAAGCCTAAGATGCATACAGGATGCACAAATTTGTATAAAAATCAAAGATTAGTCCTTCTTACAAACCAAATAAACTTGATGATGAATGGTACATGTTTGTCTTATGAACTTCAAACGATCAGGAATTATGTTGTCGACTTTTTTGCTGAAAGCTTCCTCTTCTACTTTTTTTCGTTAAATGACAAACGAGTGGTTTATGGCTTTAAAATAGTCGCCACTGTCTAATTTGTAAATATTATGTGGAAACTAGCCATTTTCCAATTTGTTGAGCTTCCTCGGTTGTCATATAAATACATGGTTAACTCGACTCGAATTAATAATTATGACTTCCACTTGAGCCGTATACAATTTATAGGAGGTGCTAAATAATGTCGTCTCATATTATATGTACGCGTAATTATTATACTATGTATGTAGGAATTAATGCGATCTTAGTTCTTAGTACTGCATGAACCGTTTTGCAAGTGGGTGTCCCACAGGACAGTCGGCGCCTGTTAAAGGGCGCAGCTTCACTCTTGGGTGCCACCCACCGCTTCTCGTATTCACGGACATAGATTAATCCTGCTGAGGCACGCATACAGCATCGTAACTCCTGTGGCAAGTATTGATGCTAAATTTGATGTCTTGGAGATTTAACTTACATATATTTTTCCAAAGAAATTCAATGTCACGGAGGTGTTTATTTTTAGAGCTAGCTAGCCAAGACAAAACAAAAGCGCGCGATAATTAGTTGAACAACATGTGAACTGCAAATGGCAATTCACGACTTTGGTGTAACAATTATCAGCAGCGCAGTTTTCAGCTTGTCCCGAGCGTCTGAAAAATGGCAAAAGTGAACCAAAGCAGGGACCCATTGTTGGCGCACTGAAACAACTTAAGATAATATCTTGACAGATATGTTGCGTCATTACCGTTCCTACGCCTAAACTTGGTTAGCACTGCATTTTTTTAAAACAATATCCAAGTTTGTATATTTCTGCGTCGACGATGACAGTAATTCGTATTTACTTTAATTTTTAGGATAATGCTTTTAGCTGTTTCAAGCCTGATCTTCCGATTATATTTTTAACCTTGAAATACATGTGACTTTCTAATGAACCTATTAACACTATTTATTAATCCCTAGTCTGAATCCTCTTACGTTATCCAAATACCTACCAAATCTTTGGAAAGAAATTGAAATAACAAAGTTGAATCCACCAATTGGCTCTTGCCTATAAAATGAGAAATAAGATAAGATTTGTAATATTATATTACACTCTTAGGAAAGTGAATAAGCAATTAGCTTACTATTTCGACCGTTGCATTGCATTGTTATCTTTTGCAATAAAATGAAAGAAAAATATCTCCTACTAAATATCAACCCACGTTGGTCACCACAGCCCATGTAATCTTAGTGTCTTTATACGAATTCCATTTCCCCAGACAAATAAAACGATTCAGCCATTTAGATGGAACATGTGCAATTGTGATGCCGATATCGATATGTTTATTGGCAAAAGGCGAGTTATGATATCGGCGCTCGTTTGACTGGCGCGCGCTAGTGCGTTTTCGCGTAATGCGTCCGATATCGGCATAATAGACATGTCAATAGACGATTATATTTTGTATTATGTTTATTATTGGTATATGCAAATGCTGTGCGCTCAGATAAGGCTTATGCATAATGCGACTGTCATGTCCCAGGAATCGAATTAGTAATAATTCTATTAGGGCATTTGCATTCGCAACTTGATTCGCCATCTAACAGTTCCTCGAGTGATAAATGGACCATACCTGTACCATATGGAGAACATTAACGACCTGTTCGAGATCTTAATTTAGCGATTTCACCCCCTTGATTAATTTTTGAAAAAACAGTCGTAAACGACTCAGGGTTAAATTCGAAACGACTTGGGTTAAGAAACGATATTGTAAATTGCAAGGGCAAAAATTAATGACTGACTTGTTGGCTGGTGCCGAGGTGGTCTTCGGCAACATGCCACGAAACCATTTAATATATGGCTTAATTAAAATTCCTCCGAGATTCTGGTATTGTTGGTTTTAGTTACCAATAGGGGGTGCTGTATTAGATTGTGAAAAAGTAATTGTATAAAATTTTGAAAGTTTTGTCCAGCAGGTGGAATATTTTTAACACTCATGATCACTAATTGCCTTCTCCGCCCTTAATGATCGATATCTGTTTAAAAAAATTAATTTACTGGCACAAATACTTCGTATCAATATAACCACCCCCGAATTTGGAACAAAAAATTAATAATTTTTTTCTTTCTTGTAGAGGCATCTGAAACTACCTACTTTTAAATAACAAATTGTTAATTAAATAGGACCAGTTATCTGAATAGGAAATGTCTGTGTACAGGGTTTGATTTATAGAAATCATGGTGGTTTAGACAATAGGTTATTAATTCCAAAGAATTTTTCAGACGAAGGTGAAAGCAACCAGACTTTTTGTCATTCATTACCATATAATTGGGAAAGCATTTGAGGTCTAGTTAAGATATAAAAGATGTCACAAAATGACAGACATGTTCATAAATAAATTAATAACCAATAAAAATGACAATTAAAATATGTAGATGATAAATCTTCTGCGCATGTAATAACAATACTAAAATACGACTTGTTATAAATGGACGAATGTAATAAATTCGATTTTATGCATGTTCGATTTTTTTTCAAAACAGGAATGTTTTTATTTTTTGGAGGACGCGAGATTGAAAATGAAAAAGATTCAGTAGCAAAGGATCAGCAATCCACAATAACACCCCCAAAGGCAATAAATGTCTAATCAGCTGACCCTGTTGGGCGCCGCGCTTCCTCCTTATTGAAATTCTCGCCTCGGGTAACCGGAGCACTCTCGTGTATATCAACCGATTTTAATATTTAAAATGGGGATATTACGAGTGGTAATTTAGAGTTTCATTTCTCCACAGTCTTGAAAATCATCATAATTATGATTAATGTTTACACATATTCCCCTCGAGATAATCTTTAATTTGTCGGAGTTATTAAATTAAAGCAATTTCATTGGATGTTCTTGAGCAAAACTTGACGTGTCGATAATCTAATGTGAATTGATTAGCCATAAAACAGTTAACGCTTGTATGTGGATGAAATATTTGTTCTTGGTGCATTGGTTTATTAAACAATTACCTTTAAACGTTTCCGCATTAAATAAAAAGAAATTTTAAGAAAATCTCTTATAAGGACTACGCACACGTAAAAGCGAAAGTAATCGAATTGAAAATCAACAATACGAATATGATTCATAACCGTTCAATGAAAATGTCTTTTAAATAGGCCCGAACAATGGGCAAGTGATAGTGCAATTTTCTTATTTGGTTGGTAGTCACGATCAACTATATCGAATGGTAGCCACTGGCCACTGCAGGAACCCAAGCAAAAGGTATTAATTATTGTGGCTATGTCTACACATTCTAAAATACCAAATCACTTTTCAAATAACTTTCCACAAAAGTAAAAAAAAGGAAATTCCTAAATTAGAGTCAATCCAGAAACGTCCAAAAGGAGGATGACTTTCAGGATTTAGCACTTTTGCAAATCGTAAAAAAGAATGAGAGTTTAACGAGGAACGTTGGTCAAATACTTAAAATTGATAAGGAGATTAAACTGTCTATTTTAGATTAAAGAAAATGTCGTTTTTAGAATAAAGTAATTCCATATAACTATGGAGTAAACGTAGTCGTGACTCCACCCACATTTCGCATTTTATATAACAAATTATCGGAATTAGAAGATTTAATCTCTACCCATTCAGTCGTGTTACAAATTAAATTTTTAACAACAATATTAAGGACACATTGTCTGTTAAGAAATATATAAATTGATGACAGGTGGTGGCAAGTTGTTATATTCAAGATCTCATTGTTCCAATTAAAAGGCTCGTTCGACTTTGTTACATTTAATGATTTTCAGTTTAAACTGATTTTATCCGAGTGTCTTTGTAATGTACGTGCCAATCGAACCACCCCCCGAATAGGGTGGATTTAAATGTTCCCGTAGTATATATAAAAGGACGACTTATGAGGGTGGCTTGGGTGCGACCATAATAGGTTCATGGGAACACTTCTTTAGACAAATAACATATTGAATAATGCAATTAAACTTGTTTGCTTCTCGTTTCTATTTATGTATATGATGGGAACCGCTATATAAGGGTGGTATTAATTTAATGTTAACGTCTTTTAATGATGAGAATGATCATTTTTAATATTTCACAAATATTTCAGTTCTAATCCTTAGTACATTTTTCAGTCTTGTTAGTTGTTAACAACAACAGGCAAAAAGTCTGGTTTGTTGCTGTAATTAATTAAAACAGGAAAAAAATTAGCTCGTTCAGTCAGTAGGAAGAGAATTTATCTTGTGGAACAGATTTACGATAATTCACTCGAATAACTATCGATGAAAATCGCTAATATCTGTACGTAAACTAATTAATATAAACCGAACATGCGACCACCGTCATAGAAAATATAATTTATGTAAGCACAGGTCGACCATTACTGGTTTTTACCTTAATTCATTAGCCCCATTTTACAGTCCTAAGATGTAGCTTTTACAGACGATTTTCTCAAATCAAGTTTCAAAACACAATTTAAAGATGGATGAAAAGAATCCCACCACTATTGAACTAATTTTACTCGTGGGAATTCAACTAGTATCCCACGGGATAAAATCAGTCCTTTTCCTTCCTGTCCAAATGAAAGTTATTCGGCATTCGATCCATGGCCTCTGTGCAAGTGACTTTCAAAGAGCAGGTCGCGTGCCGTTTATGTGGTCGTAACAAGGCAAGTGGAATTTTCGATTATGATTGAACGGTACTGATTTAGGTCTATTTGCATTTGAATCGAGCATTACGAGGGATGGACTAAAAAGTTTCCGGCATATGGTACAGTAGTTTTCCTTTTTAAGTTGAAAATTGTTCATCTCATCATCCGATTTATGTACCTAACAGTAGGCTTTAAAAAATCCACGTTGTCAACATGTTGCTTACAGTGTTGCAAAATGCATGTCGAACATGGGCTTTCCTAATTTCCTTTTGAATATTTTCAACAGAGTATTTCAAAGAGATTTTATCATGCCACTAAAGGAATTTAATATGCGTCGTAAATTAGTGTCGCACTTTGCATGCCGAAAGACAATTAATTTAAAAAGGCATTATCGTTACACATCTGACTTTATATAAGGCCCATTTTAATTTATAGATATTGATATTTCTGTTGCTTTTATCGCACCCTATATACGTATATAGAAACGTGTCGACTTTCCGCGAATTGTAAACAAACTGATAGAAGATCTACCGCTGTTTTTCCATTAATTCATGCTCTGGCCAGTTTGCGGACAATAATTTTATCGACTTAATGTAAAAACAGTGGTACTTAGGTGCGCGGCAGTACCAATTTGGTGTGATACTCCATAGAAATGACGATTCGTTCAAAAGATAGTCGGCTTCGTGGTACTAATTAGGGCATCACTCTCACATAAACATATCGTCTTGAAGAAGCACCTGTGTGTTCCCCTTTTATACGACAATGGGTCGGAGTTTACAGATTTGGTCACGATGAGCTAATGGCAACCAATTTGTTCGACCTTTTAACTAAACAGTATGCTTAAATAAATTTTGCAGAGAAAGTATGCGACTGGATAATTGGTCGCCAAATGAAGTTAGGTACAAATCTGCAATGGTATGTCTCTTGGTTCAAGAAGAGCTGTCCCATATATTCGAATCAAATAAATTCTATTTGTAAGTTAACGAGACACTTAATTCAATGTAGGGCAGTACTTTATGGCTTCGAGGATACTTATACCGATTACCTTCCATCTGGTCACGACCTCCGTTTGGTTATCATCTCCATATTGTTCTTTATTTGTTTATTACTATCAGACTTAAGAATGCTCCTTTGTCAGTATCTTTTCACGAAAAAAATTCTTTAAACTACATCTATTTTAAGATTAACATATGACATCTGTCAAGGTTCGTAATTAAACAAAAATAAATAACCGAGCCCTTCAAAAACGAGTCACAAACCCAGTTTTCTGCATTAGTCTCTTCCGTAAGTTGTATTTAAAAGCCAATCACGATACCGCCGCTGTTATAATAATGTAATTTCTTTAATACTAGTATACATACATGTCCAATTTACAATCCTGTATTGTTTTAATGTTTTATGCATTAATATTAAGACAGTAACAAGTACAAACGGCCTCGAGTCGTCGTATTATCAAGATAAGCGGCAGCTTAATAAAATCTGAACAATAAGAAGATTATGCGCCGCGAAGGGTGTGCCCGATTAGTACTGACATTCGAGCGGTACCTTAAACTCGATTCGGACGACCTGGACCTGGTCATTTCCTGGTGACCCGTGATGCCGGTAAGGTCGTTAAATGACTGCATGGGTGCTACCTGTTGCTTTTTCAATAATTTATTTCTATTCATTCTTATAGAGTTACATGCAAGATGCGAAAGACCAAGAGTCAATCCAACAGTTATGATGATGTTTTACAGTTTTACTTTATTGATGAATGTACAGGATGGTACCTATTATGGTATTGTAGTATCATTTATTACTGAAAAATCACGAACTCATTTAATTATTCTATTAATTACTGAAGGAAACCAGTAAATTCTTCAATTGCATTATATTTCTCGCACTTCTTACACATTAATAAGACCAGAAGGACATGTTATGTGAACTAAATGATGGGACATTAGCGCGACTACGAGCTGTATAGTTTTCTCAATTCGATCATTACGCAGTCACGAATCGTCGTATCCGATTTAAATTGAATTTATTTCAGTAATTTTCTCATGAGGTGCTGCGATAATTCGATTATCGAGATGCGTCATAATAAATAAAATGAGCGGGAGGGTGGCAATGACAGGTTAAGGGTGGCCAGTTAAATGACGATTTTTCGATCAGGGGTGGTGGCTCGTGGGAAAACCAGAAGTAGTATTAACGTTACAAGTGCATTTCGCAATTATTATTCTTCCTACAATATGGTTTTTAGGGTGGGTCATTGTTTAGCAGAGAACATTGGTGGAAGTGATGGGGTCATAGTTGATATAGGGCCAATAAGGTCCATGTCATATTAAGTATACTCGTGGGAACAATTCCGTTGTGATTCTAAAGGGTAGTTTTTTCTTTTTAAATTGGTACCCAGGGTGAGAATTTGACGATGCTCTTTGGTAATTATATTGTAACAAAACAAAGAAACGTAATGTCTTGTATTGGTTGTGTACAAAATCTAAGGCTTTCGCCGTATATTAATAAACAGTTTAAGAAATATATATTTACATACATATATGGGTTTCATATTTATATAAATTACTAAGTTTATTGAAATAATTGTTAATTGGAAAATTTGAAATCTATTAAAGCTGATTATACAGGGAAGGACAAATGTAATATAAACCGCTATAATTATTAGCCCAATTAACAGGTAATATTACTATCGTCTATCACACCCCGCGGTATAATTACTGCATAAAATATTGTAAAAGACAATTTAATTATCATAATTATTATTCCAAACATACACTCATTGATAAGTACGTGTTAAGAGTACTTATGTTTATTTTATGTTTTATTTACATGGCATGTAATTACCGCGCGCGAAAGAGTTGATATTTATTAGTTGGTTTTGTAGCGGCAGCAGCTGAAAAGTTGATCAACAATGTACCTACATAAATGCGGTTTCAGGGACCTGTTAAATTTAGATTTTTTTTAATGAGCAAACGACCGTGTAATTTAATAATTAAAGGAAATCTTAGCACGCGCATTTTTGATAATCTGACACCCACAACTTGAGCTTCAAAAAAAAAAAAAGGATAGGTAGTCTACGTGGACCATTATTCAACTTGTTCGGAGTCTCGATTCTAAATTTTAAATTGAACGATGGCGTGGATAATTATCTTGTTCAACGGAGAAAAAACTAATCCTCTCGAAAACGTATTTTCATAAATGGACAGATTAATTATCATTTTAAATTTTTGAAGTTGAAATGAATCGAACAAAACCACAAAGACTATTTTTTTTTGTAGAAAATTGCAACTAAGAATTAAGAACTGTTGTTAATTTAATGTTGAATCACGAGCAGACCCTTTGCCCTTTTCTGTTCGCATTACAGCTCAATAATTATCAAAATCGTGAAGTTTCTCAGAGTGATTCGTGACCTTGAGACCATTATGCCACTTAAGATCTACAACAGAAATTAATAAGAACATAGATAAATATCAACTGAAACATAATAGAGTTGATGACATTCATAGGTGGTGGTAGTAAATTAGATCTTGGTCATTGTTACCATTTCAATTTCGAAGGTATCCTGAACTCTTATATATAAATATGTTCTATTTTCGCACGAATTTATTTGTTACCATTAGCGGCCTAAAAAAGTTCGAAAATTTTTAATTTTATGTTATTTTAAAATTTTTAAAGAATTTAATCGTGTTAAAGTAACAACAAAGGGCAGAAATGAACAGAAAAATGTTTGTCAAGAACATTTTTTTTAACTGTGCTTTATTTTATTTAGGAAACAAAAATTAGAAAACATAACACATTCTTATACATTAGTAATTCAGTTTTTTAATAAATAATGCGACAATGGATTACATATTCCATAAAAATATTTTAAGCGAAGAATTTTTCTAAAAATTAAAAAATAAAGCTATTCAATTATAGTATTTAAATCGAACCAAGCCAATTAATATTGAGAGATATTGGCTAGAAATACCAAAAGGTGCTAATTCGAAAATTTTTAAGAAATCTAAAGACAAAATTAATACGGAAAATTGTGTAAAATTCAAAATCTGGACGTTTCAAAATTTTATCAGAAAAATATTTAAGGATAATCATGAAATTCGTTTAAAAACATCAAATTTAATGCAGTTGTATAAAAGTATTTATTAAACAATTTTCAGATAAATGTGTCCGGTCGTAGGTAACGCACTAATTAAATAACTTAGAATTATTTGAAACATGTCCAACTAAAATGTCCTTGATTTCAAAAAAGGATCACAAAGCTTGATTAATATTTGCTAAACATTTTGACTGATAACATTCAAACTGGGCAATAGTATTGTTAACGATGAAACTAAATTTCAGTTATTTAGTATTCAATACAATCCTGCATGTAAAAAAACAAATGTAATTGTTTGGGGTTGTTTCTCCTCGTCTGGCGTGAGTCCGCTGGTAAAAATTGATGGTATTATTCATCAGTTCGAATTTAAGGAGATGCTGCCATATGTTAAGTGAAATATGCCGCTTCAATGGATTTTCCTGCACGATAAAGATCCCAAACATTCATCGCGTTTTATAAAAAGTTAGTTGCTTGAAAACTGTGTGGATGTTTTGAAATGGCCTTTTCAATCACCGTATATTCCTCCGATTAAGCATTTTCCATGTAAAGTTGAAAAACAAATTCAATCTACTAATGTTTTTAATGCCACTCAACTTTTTGACGTGCGGCAACCAGAACCTGAATGCTGTACAAGTCTGCAGAAATCTCGTACTGTCGATACGTAAACGTTGTTAAGCAGTTATAGCAGCAAAGAAGTATGTTACTCAATATTAATTTTAAAATGGAAATTTTGCCCAAAAAAATTTTATAAGAAAAGTTTCCAAATATTTGTCGTGTAATAAAATTAAAAAAAAAAAGAAATTTGATAAATTGTTTTTAATAAAGAATTGGTATTATTTACGGTACAATGTTCTTTGATGTTGTTTTTATATTAAAACAATAAAATCTGCAAGATTCTTTAAAAAATTTAAAATAATATAAAACTAAAAAACTGTATAAACTTTTGGCCGCTATTGTATGCATATAGAGTTGTATTGTTATTGTTATTTTAAAATATCATGGCATAATTTTATTACTACATAATTGTTTTTGTTTTGGCATAAACAATTCCAATTAGAATTTCCTGTTGAAACATATAAATATATTTATACGGAATATGTATTAAATTAAAAAATAATAAAAAATTAGAACATTGATTACACAATGCATATTCGCCGGTGTGTTTTCGGACTTGTAAAATACGAAAATCGTGACTTAGGTTGTCCATTTATCGAACGGTGGCCAACATTTAGTGCCAATTGCCACTATTTAGTAATAGGCTAGTATTATTAAATATCTCAGTGGGGATCGATGTTGTACAAAAAGTACAGGTTTTAAATTGAGATGTTTTCTGTATGTTGCATAATTGTGGAATCGTTGAATATGAAACTTGTATATATATTTTTTTTATTATAGAATATCGAAATGGAATGCACATTCATTATGAAATATCGGTTCTTTCGCGAAACTGCAAATGCCTAGACGATTCGACGCATGAATAGGACGGTGTATTTTTCCATAGTGTTATTTCACAGCAAATAATATCTAATCCAATATGAAAAACGTAAATGTTCAACACAGTGGTTCGAAAGGAACCAACCCCCATCTCAAAGTACAATCCTCTTGAGAAGAAATTGAGTCTAATTGTAAGTGTTTTTATCGTCTGATGTAGATGTAATCCATTGCAATTTTTTTAATCTGATTCATCGATCGTGACAGGACTGTATGTATTATAACTAATTGAACCAAATGTTGCAACTACTTATCTCAGATTATTCAACTTATCAACTCGTGATTGTGAAAAAACGACAGAAGTTGATTTGAAATCCTCTGTACGCAGCCCTCTCTAAATGCTACATTTGAAATTTGAACACAGTTTTCATTGTTCAACAATTTAAATTTGATAGTAAAACAAGTTTTACGGATGTTCTAAGCCTGATTTTTTATTTTTAATAAATTTTATTTTTGACAACTTGTTCGAAAGCGTTTCTTCCTAGATAATTTGTTTATTAAATGAGCACTTGTTAACAGTTAAATGTAAGTTAATTGCAATAATATTTATGCCAATTAAGATTCGATTAATGATAAATAGTCTAAATGGGCGTTAATGGTATGAAGGTTTGTGAGTTAATAATTATCATTTCTAAAAGGAAAGTTTAATAGATTTATTTGGCAGATATTTTCTTAATTTAATTCTATCTTTCAGCAACCATTTCCAACAACCAGATATGTTTATTTGTCACTTGAAGTTGATGACACGAGCTTAAAGATGTTGATAATTAATGGCGGCTCTCTAGGAGTCACCGGTTTGATTTACTATGTTACCCTGGTATTATTAATTATTGTAAATCCAGCTTGAGTTAAATGAACGTACAAGTGTTCTTATGATGTTTACGAGACTTTCAGGAAGTTCGTAGTGTTCGTGATACCAAGCAATATAATTAGTTTTACTTAAACCAAATCAATCTATGTATGTAGGGCCAGCAAGATGCCATATTTCATATGCATTCTCTAAGTCAAATGAAACGTTATCACGATAGAAACCGGGTAGCAAAGCTTATGACGCAATATAAATTCAATTTATTTGATTTCATGCCATTTGAAAGTTTGAATTTTTATACAGAGGGTGCACGCACACTTGTGTTAATTTAATTAAACATCCAAATCCATACGATCCATTTTCTCTCCCTTTCGTATAACATGTACGCATCTCACAAATGTTTTAGACAATCGATCTTTTAAATTGAAAACCATTTGTAAACGAGCAAATTACCGAAAACTCACCAGATGCTGTTGTAGATATATTACGGGGGCTTTGGTCGTGTCAAAAATGAATTTTTCATTAGCAAACAAAATGAAAAACGCCGCCCCCTCAACTAAGGTTTTTGTTCTACCTTGGCCGACTCATCCGAAATATAAGCAGCATATGACAATCAGGTATTTGGTTCTCACCTGAGTCATACATTTTTGTGTGAAAAGAGATGAATTGAACAATATGAATCGTCGCTCATTCTTTGTGAGAGAAAAATCTATTAATCTAGTGGAAGATTTGATTTGTAGTTGAAAAAGTCTTTTTGCTACATCTGATAATTTGTCACTTTCTAATGGACTGTTTATTTTGGCAATTTTTCCGCAGTAAGAGAAATTATCAGTAATTTAATCTATTGCGCTTCTCACACTATTATAAATTATTGCTAGTTAACGAACGGAAGCTGTATCCATCTAGTGCTTTACGCAGGTAGCTTTGCATTGGGTCGTATCTAAACTGAACAAATCGGTACAACTCCACGCGTAAAGAAATGATGAATCTATTACATGGATAATAAGTACCCCATATATTATATGCTACCATTTATGGTGGTTAACATTCTTGCATGGCAAGATATAACCATAACTGTAATGGAAAAAGTGAACGCGAGTTTTTCCATTTTTCGATGTTCCAACAAGGAAACTTCCATAATAAATCACAGCAAATTGAAAAAAGAAATGCACAATGGTATCTGTAAGTGTCGTGGCATGATTTGTTTTCTTCACACCGTGTCGCCATTATTATCGTTACAAAGATACTTATTACTTTGTTGGTTTTTTTGCCATCCACTTCCGCGTCTGTTAACTGGAATAACCACACTAGTCAAGTAAGATTTCGTTTCGACTTTCGAGCCAAAGTGATATACTATGGTTTATATTAAAGGCAAGTTTTATCTAGCTACGTTTTGCCGACTGGTTTATTACGACTCCGTAACTGTTTTTACCTTTGCTACATCGTAAGTAAGTGAACTGTGTTGTTTGCAGAATTTTTGCCGTGTCCACCCTCGTACTCGGTCGGCAGGTTTCTTGCGATTTGTCGGTGTTCAAGTAACGGTAGACTAATCTCGTAAATATTCCAGTCAAACGGTGACTTATTTTGCTTTTAATGCCGATCTAGATATATTTTAAAGTTGCTTAAAATAAAAAAAACTATTTTAGTCTCGTGCTGCTATTCCTTTACCAACTTGTCCAAATGCTATTTATGGAACTTAACGCAATTTACACCTGTTTTTGAAAAAAATTCTTATTAGATCAGAATCTTAAACGTCTTTGAAATTCTATAAATATCTGCCCAATAAACTATAGATTTTTACGATAAAATTAATAGATATCGTATTTCCACTTAAATCCCATAAAGTAGGAATCAATGACATTAAATGAGGCAAAATCATGTGCGTTCAGTGCAATTATTAAAGCCGCGACCAAGTAAATGCTGATAATCAAAAGTCCAATCTTACAGAGCATTGCTGCCTTTCTTTCATACCGATTCAATGGGTCACTCGTAATTGGACAAGTGTAACTTATGATGTCAGAAATCTCCGCCTCTTGGCGGCAATTTTTCCAACACAGATGAAAAACTTTGTGTTCACGATTCTCTAATTAACTAAAATACTCAATGTCTTGTTTATGAGCGGCTCAATTAGCGGCCAATTAGTTGCTTCGAGGTAATGCACGAGTGGGCAAGCACTTATTCCTGTTTGAAGTATTATTATTGCACCATCCGTATCGGGGAACATTTTTATTTGCATTAAATTTTGTTTATTAAGAGTTGTATTCTGAACCGTTTACCAATCGTTCGTCCCAAAGACAAGTTTTTTGAACAGTAGTCGTCAAAGTGGGGTCCCACAGGATACGTTTCGAAGGAATTGGTGATTCGATTCATAATTAAAGTTTTGCTTTTTCTGATTATGAAGAGGGCTCATTTCTTTCTAATCATTCCTTATTTTTCTTATTAGAGGATATGTATTGTTTATGTTTTCAGTCTTATTGTTAAAGGTACAAAAGTTTGACGACCTCTGTTTTAAAGTATCATCAGCCTTATTACGACAATGGTAAATATTGATGGTATGCAAATTGCCGTTAGTGTTAGAACTAACTATAAGAGCATCTCGGCTAATTCGAATCGGGTTCGAAAATCTGTGCCAAGGTCTCTTCGCGCCGCGAAAGATCAAAAACTAAAACAATAGGAAATCTGTGAATTTTTTGTCGTTCGCTCAGCCCCAGGCGCCCGACTCGTGGGTGTCCTTAAAATGAGCAATTGGAATTGTGCTGCCACTAATAACCGTGTGTATTGTTACAATATTCTGTTATAGTTTTTTCTTTCTTATTCTTATTAAATGCATTCAACGAACAAACGATAAAATGGGCTTGGAATGATATGGTAAATATTATATGTATATTAGCTGTAAGACTTGAGATTTTTATAGAAATGTGACCATTATTTTATATTTAAGAATTGTAATTATGTTGAACTGATATTTGGATTAGAAAGGTTATTTATCTCGTCGTATGACGAAACAACACATTGATTCTATTAGTTATTGAGGTTAAACTACGGTTTGTAATATAATTATTGATAAGTTACAAACATTTACAAGTAATTATTAGCAATGAGATCTCTGTTAACCCCATATCACCTAGATCCTTGGATTGTGATGTTTTGCTCTATTTAATTGTGCTCCAACAGTCTCAGTCTGGAATTTGTGACCAGTTTTAAAAGTTGCCCCATATTTACACTTTTTAAGTCTTCTGAATCCAAAGCATCTCTAGTCCAGATGGTGATTCTTTCAGTTGTAAGCTTTGGGCATTGACACACCATGTGGTCACTGTGCTAACTCTCTCCCCACACAATCGGGAGTTTGGCTCCTCGGCAAATCTGAGCTTAAACAGGTGCGCCCCAAGGGTGACGTGACCTGTGACCACAATAATGTTTACATTAGTTTGATTTTTTTTGGCATTACCTGTAGTTCTTTACAGGCTTTTTACTGTAAAATCTACACGGAAGTACAATTGGACAATATAAAATCCGAGAAACAGTCTTCATTTTGGCTTTTTATAAAAAAGTATCAAATTTGTGCAATTTCTATTATGTAGACTTGAGAGGGGCTAAGACTTAATATTTTTCTAATTCCAACAATTACGTTATTGAAAATTAAGGTATATAGAATACATATGTTTTAATTAAACGTTATTTTTATCCAGTTTCTTCTAGGCACTATTATAACCATTTAATAGCCGTTTAATAATTTTCAACGAGGCAACTATTAAATCACCAAATAGACAAGGTTTAACAATTTCACTGACATATCTTTTTCCCTGAAGCGATTCGAGGTTTTCACCTGCCGGCTGCTTATTATAGGCAATTTTGATTTTTGGGCTTCGTTCTTTTAATAATTATTTGCGATTGTCGGAATCTTACTAAAGCCTTTTTTTATTACACCTTCCATTTCGATCTATGGGCTTCAGACACCTTTTGCTCGATGAAATTATCATATTAATGGTTGTTGAATAAGGCGGATCAATAGGTTTTTTTGGCATCGATTGCCACAAAATAAATTCTTCGCTTAAGGCGAGAAATTTACGCGGTCTACTCGTGGCTTTTAAGTTTTTAATGAATTCTGTTAGAAATATTGCTTGTATTTTTTTGATAAAATCAAAAGTTGATAATCCAATAAGTGTAATTTATTACATTCGCAATATAGGATTGTTAAAGTAATTGGATTACAGCCATTAGTTATTACAATTCACTATAAATACCGAAAAGTATATATGAAACTAGACGCAATAAAGTAAGGTACTGAATCTAGCTTAAATAAATCAGGCCGTAGGAGCCGACAAGCAGATTTAGCATTCTGCAATTCACGGAATTCAGTTATGATATTGTTCATTGCAGGCTATTTGCATTTATATGGACGAATAAATTAGAACATCCTTGATATAGTTTCAATTCATTAGGATTTGCATATTTGCAATTGTCACTGTCGACCAACTGACGTCTAAGCTTTGTTAGATAGTGCGTGTATTAAGTATTAAGTTTAAAAACCAATGAATAAATTACTGTAGTTATTTCAGTGTTGCCAAAATTAAAAATTTTCAGTTGATTTAAATTAACAATCCTTCAAAACACATTCCATGTTATTTTTAACTCTCAATTTTACATAATTAACATCACTATTAGCTCCCTAACTGTCGTGTTTATTCAATTATCAATGCCCAACCTCGGACACGTCGCATATATTATCATCGTGTTTCCAATTCAAACTCATTCTAGATAAATTAATTCATAACTTTTTCCTTTTGCTGCTGTATTTGTTTGTATTACATCCGCGTACCTTAATTTTCTTTTCGAACCGTTTTGGCATTTTCAAATCAGTTTTATTGCGCTTCTCCTTTACGATCGCTACCAGAAATCTAAAGATAGCCAATGAGGAAGTCGAGCTTAAACTTTTAGTATTTTGATAAAAATGGTTCTTGTTGGGCATTACGCCCATGTACGGGACCAATCGAGATAATGTTTCATCTGTTTAACATGATTATACCGTGCTCTCGGAAGGATTTATTTGAATATCTAATCAGTTTTCCCGAGAAAAACTAGACTACAATGAAAAATGGGTATTAGCGGGGCAATAAATCATATGCAATGTGATATTTCTTGCGGGGGTGGCTTGATAGTAATCAAACGATTACTAAACAAGCTGAGTTATGTCAGTTAATCATAAAAATTGTCTATAAAAATGCAACTTGGAATTTTTTTCTCATAAGAACTACTACCACTCTTGTCAACTCAATTCCTTTTTTGATAATCAACAACTTAACAGATTCTTAAAATCTAATTACATATTTAGTTGAAGGGAAATTATGTAAATTTCCATATACATTATATCCTTTTTTCAGTTGGATGTTTATCTGCGAAATTATGCAAATAACAAAGTGATTTATACGAACAGTTAATGGTTTGTGTACGTATTTCTACCGGCAGTAGCCATACAAGACAAGCAAATATATTCACGGCCCCACTCTAAAGTAAATCTACAGGAACTGGGTCATATTTGTATACAAAAACTTATTATTGTGTGTTATTGTCCCACTAACACCCATCCCTCAACGAATATTTAGACCGTTTATTTTTTATTATTGCAAAATCTCCGACAATAAATGCGACTTCACGTTCACTTGCTATAGTTTATCTTTTCTACTGGCTGAACACTATATATTACCATTCTTCATATAATTCATTCTTAATGCCAGGATTTTGGCCTAAATCGCGTTGAACATTGTAATTATAATGTAACGTATGATATATAAAAATTTGAACGCTAATTTATCATAATTTTGTTTGTTATTTGCCCAGTGTTTGTTGAATCTGGCTAATCATATTTTATAATAGTCGGTAGTGTGTTCTGGTAACCTTTCTAGGACCATTGTGTATTATGAAAAATGTCAAGTGCACATACATATATTGTTGCTTAATGAGAAATTGTTTAAGAAAAACCGCCACGTTAAGCAATTCTTTTTTTTTGTATACCTATAGCCTGATTCATTCCCAATAGTGCTACTACGTTCAAAAGTTAATCTCTTGTAGGTTGATGAGTAAATTTACATAGTTTCACCAGTAGTCAATTTATTTAATCCTTCTTAATTGTGATAAGTGGCAATAAAAGAATATATTTTAAAAATTATTTCTAATTTAATCAAATTTATTACTCGTATAATTAAGGAAATTTTATGATGGCGGTAAAACAGTAAATGTTGCGTAAAAGGCCTTTTATATTTTCATATATTTAATGCCATTTTCAGTCGACATCATACAGTTGTAGGCCGATAAATATATTAGTAAATTAGCGGGCAATAATTTTTTTCCTGAAAACAATGGTCGCTTAAAAATATCTGATTTAGAATACTGAAAGTGTACGAACAATGCAAATTTATTATAAACTTAAATTAGTATAGTACAATTCTTTCATATGTTAATTTTATGTAACATTCGGTGTGTCGCTTTTTACGCAAGACTCCAATTTACATTTCTAAATCGTATTCGCTATCTTAATCGTGCAGATGCGAATAACAATAATTAACTTGTCAATAACACTAAATACCGATAAAAAATCAGCTTCAGTTCTTTCAAATCGCTATGAAGACCGTTTAATACGTTTGTCGTTGAATCAATTATCGATCGATTATTGACAGACAGTCGATCTACAACGTATAAATCGGTAATGACAAGCATACCTAATCGAGTATCTAATTAATTCAAGCTCTATCTTATTAAAATATTTGTCAACCAATTGATTTCGTATCTTAATAGACCTCGTGACTAAATGGCCTTAATATTATGATGGGCAGTTGACAAAAACTATTGAAATGTTGTCTCTAGATTTTTTTTTTCAAAACCGATCCTATCGAAAATTATGAGTGACAGTATTGACGTGTCGATCTGATAAATTAATTAAAAATTCTCTTTTGATAACATGAACACAAAGATATGAAATATTTCGTCTTTTTGTTCTAACATTTTTGTTTATTGGTCAAATAAGGATTGAAATGAGTCACTTAGTTTAACAAATCGTCAAAAAGTTAACACCAAGGTCTTTAC
Source organism: Hypothenemus hampei (assembly GCA_013372445.1). Taxonomy (NCBI): domain Eukaryota; kingdom Metazoa; phylum Arthropoda; class Insecta; order Coleoptera; family Curculionidae; genus Hypothenemus; species Hypothenemus hampei. Next base: position 154,556 of record JABRWK010000062.1, read on the forward strand.
TAGCAAGCTGCCATTTTCAGATTTTTTTATTATTTCACATTACCATGAAATTACCATATTTAAAATATTAAATGGACATTAGTTGCTTAAGTATACCGCGAAATAATGGTTGCATGCCCAACGTAAGTTCATTATGACAAATCGTAACAAAAAATTACTGTTAAATGGTATTAATGAGATTTTCAATGGAGAAATTCCTGAAAAATGGTTGATCTGTTGTAAACTAGAAATTTTATTCTATTACAAAAGGGTCAATAAATTAGATTAAAAGATTACTACATCAATAATTGCAAGATAATTTAAACAAATATAAACCTGTCGCTGCGCTTGTCTTTTTTAAACCTTTACTATGTACTTATTCCCGGACTACTTGAACTATTCCCACAGCGTTATGATAAAATTATTAGGTATAAATCACTATTTTTTTTACGAAACAACCTAATCATGTGGAAACTGAAGGCGAATACGAAGCGATTGATTAACGATTTGGTGCATATCAGATATTGTAAAATTACAGTATTACTTCATAAGTTAGTTTATTTGATTTTTATTATAAGAACTTTCAATAATTAACGTTAAATGTATTCTTGAACTTATCAATATTTTGTAATAAGTGTGTATATTATAAATCAATTTAAAGTTTTTTTTTCGTTTACAAAATTACGGTTGCCTTTATCCGTGAAATGGAAGCTAATAGAACTGCAATGAATCGGTTTTGATTGATGCTAACAAGGCCGTAAATAGTAAGGCCCGCTGGAATTTTTCGGACTATGATTGATTTGCTTTTTTCATGCGTTTGATTTATTAAGGATTTATATAATTTTCAACCGACAATTACAATGCCGAATAACATTATTAACCTGTCCTAACCATGAAAGAAACCTTTCGCACAAAACAATTATTGACAAAACACAAAATTGAATTTATTAGAGATATTCAATGGTCGCTTTTACGAATTCAATAGCAACAATTTTGCTTGATTGTGCGATTTGTTTTATTATTAAAGACTTCATTAGTGTGGTGTTGATTAATTTTTCAATTTAGTTTTGCAATGTTTAAATATTTAAAATTGTTTTTCGAGAAAAAATATATGATATAGTAACTCTCTAATCGTTTTGATTGACAAAATATGCAGACAATTATTTAAGAGCCAAGCTTCTTACTTCACCCACACCTAGAAATCTACTTTATTAATTCTTTTATGTCTCGCGGCAACACTTGTGTAAAATCAGTGACCATTAAACAACATTCACAATGAACAGCGATTTTTTTAGATTACGAACTTCAGGTGTATTATTAAGTTGCGAAAGTGATCTGAAAATTTCAGTCTTCGAACTAATTTGATTACTCTGTCATTGATGTTAATAGTAAATTTGGGGTTATTCGATTCCTTCAGTAACACGCAGCATGTTTCAGAAGCCTGTTGTTTTGTAAAATGTAGAATTTTTATTTGGAAAAGCAAACATTGAATTTCGATTCTTTCTCTACTTCCATGTAATGCATCTTTAGTGAATAATAATCATGCTAGAAATTAAATTGTATGTGGTAACTATGAAATGTATATTGTAAAATCTAAAATTATTGTGTTGGTTTAGTTGTAATTTTAAAAAGGAGTCAAATGATTGGTAATGGATCTTGAAGGTTGTTAAAGTGACCAAGAGGTTAGCTGCAAAAAAAACTCCGAGAAGTACCTGTATTTTCTCAAAAACAAACCACTAAAATCTATTCTCACGCTCGCGTCTTGGACAATGCATGGCACACAATAAGTATGCGCCATAGAGTTAATGAAAGAGGGTAAAAAGTGAATGCCCCAAAACTTGAATTTTTTGGCTAAGAGAGTAAACCCCGAGAGAAAAATACTGGACTCCCTAAGAAAAAGGTTGACACATACAGTTAGCAATCCTGTTTCTGTAAAAGAGAGAACATCTAACAATTTAAACCATTAGATTTGGAATATGAATTGGATTCTGGAACCAAATACGAAATGACGAAAGTTACAATAAAGACAACAATCTTGCAACAAAGAATATCCAAGGTTCCTTGAATAAAATAAACGAAATCATTAATGAACAAAACAGTTAAAGACGGACATAGTAGCGATTGCGGAAATAAAAAAGATAGGAGAGGACTTAGCAAATAGAGGCAAATACAATCATCTTTACAGCGGTTTTCCGAAAGAAAATCGACCACAACAGGGAGTATCCTTACCAGCACATACAAATTTGAGAAGAAAATACGTTACATCCCGAGACACCACAAATGAACTATAAAATGACCAATAAAAGTAGACCTAAGTCGACGCAGATTCATAGTAGCGCTCATAGGAGTATACGCTATAAATGACAAAGCACTAGTAAACGTTCTTTTTAAACCGCTAAATAACAAAGTTATAAAAGTAGGCAACTCTCGGGAGCTCGTAATACTAGGAGATTTTACTAGCAGGGTTTTGAAAATAAACAACCAAAGTGTATTAGCGGTGGTAGGTAGTAAAGTATTAGCAAAAAAACTGAAGCAAAAAAATAGTAACAATCTCCGTTAACCGAGTACATGGATAAATTATTTAAAAACAGAATAGATCTAGATTATAAATTCTTAGAAACAGACAAACAGACTGGCTTCTACGCAGGAAGATCTACAGTTAACCATATTATTACGAAGAAAGTCTCTGTTTAATTTTAGATTGTTTTTTATCAGCAGTCAAAGTTTTATTTAAATTTAATTAGATTTTATTATTAATTAAGTCAATTAATATACTATTTATATTTGTTAAGTATTTGACAAAAGTGATGTTATAACTGATCGATTCATCCTATCAAAATCCACTAATTTCTAGAAATTATGAAATAAGTATATTGGTGAAAATATGTTTGTATATTACAGAAGTATTAGCAATGTTCTAGATTAAACAATTTAGTACCTACCTAAGCAGTATCGTTAGCCCGTTTAGCTGTAAGAAAGAATTTAAGAGTTGAACTCACTTTAACAAATTTAAGTTTTAATTAAAGTTATTTGGAAGTAATAGCTAGTGATTAGGGTTTATAGTTGCAATCCTATGACTATTGTGTACTAAAGTGCTTGATTTTCATCTACTGCACTGTTTGTGAAAGAAAAATTCCTAAGAATATCATTCTTTTAAAACAAGTTGTAGAAAAAATGTTTATTTTTAGATTTCTTAATGGCTGAATAAAAGAACCACACTGTTTGATCTACCTAACTACCCATACGTCAAACATAACTTTTGATGCTAAAGTTCGAATGAAAAAACCAAAATACTAGATTTATTGATATACCTACAAAGAAAGCAAACGTTTTAAACCGAAATGCTATTAATAAATTAAATAGAGGCAATATGTGTTCGAAAATATAAAAGACGAAAATAAATATACAGAGAGCAATAACGATATGAATAGTCGATTAAGTTAGGAACTTCATATTTTTCTTGTATAAATTTTCTAATTTTTCATTCACAACGACCACTATGGATGAGAAAATTATTGTAATATCTTCATTTCAGTCTGCAAACAACGATAAACTCGTGCAGCTAACTACAATTTTGATATCGCCTGTATCAGATAGCATTTATCAAACTTTTATTTAATACTTCGGACCTAGCGTCGAGTATACAAGACGCAAAAAAAATTGGCTCATACCCAAATATCAAGTACTCAACATTTTTTTTTGCTTCCTGACTGGTCAACGTCTTATTCCGAGCAATATTAAAACTGACTTTACTGAGGACCAATCGGACAGGAGCCATTTCAAGAAACTCCGGCTATGGGACCAATTATTGTCGTCAGCTCGCCGATCTGAAAGAGTTAAAGTGGTTTTTCTAATTTTCCGACATCCTAATTTTAATTAAATTAATTGAAAAATGATCAAACAATCAGAAACATAAAATTTAATGTTGTCACTGACACTGGAATTCGATCTATACATCAAAATTATTTTATTTTGTAACTGAGATTCTCACTGTGATAATAATAGAAACAAAACGGTTTATTCGATTAGGTCGGTGGCGCGATCGCAAATCAAGACCGTAATTTTTGATACTTTCAAATCGTGGGTGAAGTTCTTATTAACTGTTACAAGTTATTGACTAATTATCATGCCTGTATCAATAAGCATTGTTCGTAATGTAGTCTAACAAGTTTTTGAATGAAATTTATGTCAACACTATAACCAGGCAGAATCCTTTCTCCTTGAGATTATCATCTTCCTCTTCAGTAGTTTCTGAGCAAAAAGCAAATTTTACGTAACAAAACAGGTTTGAAAAATCTTCTACTATAATTTTTTATGGATAAATTATCAGGGATAAAACAAATAGGATAAATTGTATGTACACAGTGGTATATTATTGGGAAATAATTGATGGTTTGAAACGTGTAATTTTTTCAGTGTTCCAATTACGAAGGCTGACTCGGGATCAAAATTTGTCAGTGACGGCGCTAATAAGTCTAATTACTCAATTTCAGTAGTGAAAGGTATAGGTTTAATTAGTTAATGCTAGGCCTAGTGCAAACTGAATCAGTAGGTGCCCGCCTCCCAACTTATTTTATTCAGGTCAGGTCCGATACAGATCATAACATATTTTTTTTAATAAACCATATGATTGGTCATCACTGTGCATAAATGCACTAACTGGTCACTGAATGACTACATTGTCACAGTTATTGCGGTATTAATGGATTAACGAACATGACACAACAATAAAATAAGTCTTAGTTACCTTTACGTAAGTTTTTTCTCAATATGTCATCAAACAAAAGAACCTGCAGTCGAACTGAGATAATGTCAGATGTCGCCGCATTACTCGTACCAACCAATAAATCGAAGGCCATTTTGAAACTCAAGCAAAGAGACTTTTAAATATCGGTAAGGTAGATCCATTATGTCAAATTTCGATTCTCATTAGTTATTATTCGTAAAGATCAAGTGATAAGAATTGGGCGTATTTGGAACATGGCCGATATATGGGTAGGTTATGATAAGGAAAGGTTTTTGCTAACAAGAGAATTTGACTTTAACTCTACTGTATACCGGATGGGAAAGTAGGTATCTATGGTTTTTTTGGTGCTAAAGATTATAAGATTGTTGAAGAGAGGTTATTTTTACAATATATCATTCTGATGTTTCGGAATTTTTCAATGGTACGATTGTATTGTCGTGACTGTTTTTGGTAAACCTTTTTTTTGTTTGTTTGTTTAAAATTAATGACGAAAGAAAATATATTTTCGATCAATTGATATCGATGTACAAATCCTTAACTTATTATAATGAAAAAAATATTCCACAAAAGTAGCAATGTTACAACGTGCCTAAGCAACATAGCCAACCAAAACATAAACTACAATCTATTATATCAGGTAGTTAAAAACCATGTAGTGATTAGTTATTTTTAAAGCTCAGCTCTTTAAAATTACCGAAATTGTGATTCCATCATTTTTATTTTAGTTTTTATGTACAGCATGATTTATTAACAATGGGGCATCCTTAAACACGAGATACTACAAATCAAATGTTGGCCCGAAAATGCCTTAACCGAACGTTGATGGTTTCGGAAATACAGGATGTTAAAGCAATTTTGTTCCGTTTTTTTAATAACTTTCGCAAAAATCATTATAACTCAATAAAAATGGATGAATATGAGCATTTTACATGAAAAATTTGAATAAGTTGCCAAATTGGCCATTCACTCATCAAAGATGTTAAGCCACTGCTTCTCTATTTGGTATTACACGATAGTTTAAAAAATGTACCACTTAATTTAATACATTATAATGCACAGTTTTTCGTTACACGATTAGTGGTATACATACATATATGGTGTCCTACATCATCCGAGGTTTTCTTAATTACTGATTAATTCAAAACCTGTTTCATTTTTATGTTATATTCATCATTTTGTAAAATTAATAAAATAATACCTACTAATAATTCTTTTCTATAATTTCTCATGCAACATGGGTCAAAAAACCTGTGTTATATCTTGTGTCTGTAAGAGTTAAAAACTTATAACTTCTTCTTTTTTCTATTTAAAATTCATGTTTCTTCTACGCTTTTTTAAATAAAAATAGTATACCTTATAAGTTGCACTAAGAATCACAGTTTTAGAGATACTTGCATATGAAATTGTAATTTAATAGCTGAAATATTTACAATTCATTTAGTAAGTTCCTCATAAGTAACGTCTACTCGTCGGCATCTATATAATTTATATAAATATTTCATTTATTTGTGAGAATATATTTCATATGTTTAATTTTTGGAGTTTGTGATCTACATACCATATCATAAGTCAGCTCCACAACATTCAGATATTTGTTCTATCGTTATTTAGTTGCAGACTTTACACAGATTACAACCTTCAAAAAGTATAAGAAAAAGATGATAAAATACGTTTTCACAATTAAATTAAATACGTAAGTATGAAGACCGGAATAATTAAGCATTGCACCCATCAGACACTTACAATTAGTGAATGAAATAAAAATTTTAAAAGTAATTCTCTCAAAAACTATGATTGTTAATGCAACCTAATAAGTATACATCTTCTTTTTTGAAAGAACGTAAACAAACAAAAAGTTTAGTGATAGAAAAAAAAGCTACAAGTCCATATTCAAAATATCGTAAATGACACTTTATTTTAGTAAAAGCCAAATTAACAATTCATTTGAATTTATGATGAGAAAAAAACTCCTGATCGTCAATCTTCATTAGATTTTATTAAATTTTGCACAAGTTATACATATTAAAAAAAAATAAAAAAAGGATTTTGACAACTTTATTTTCTAAACCATTATCAGTCAAATAAACCATTTCTAGGGCAATGGTGTCACCATTTAACCTAAAGTATCTCCTGTTTGCGGATGTCTCAGTGTTATTGAATCACCCTGTATACTTTGAGGAAAATTAAAGTCTGCTTTCGCTAAGGAGTGAAGTATTGACAAGCCCCTTCAGGAAGTATGGACACGTGATCCTAAAAATTACGCGAAACGGAAGTAGCTCATCCCTTGGCAAATATTCGAAAAACAAGCACACGCTCTCAAGAATATCTCAATAAACGAATAACTATTATTTTGGCGGCTGTCGCAGTATAGAGTTACGACAATGTTAGCATAGTTTTTAACGTCGATGGCCTCACATCCGGCCGCGTGTCGTCCATTTCAACTTCCTATAAATATCGCCTCGAATTATGTTAATTTATCTATTTCAATTTCATGTACTACCAGAAAATAATCGTACAAAAAGAATTAATCGAAAGATAGCAGGTAGACGTTTAAGGTTTCTTCGGCATTGTACAGCATTAAAAAAAAACAACGCAAAAAGAGGATAAAAAGCCAAACCGAGTCGTCAATAGGAAATTATTCCGCTCGCGAACGAAAATAATAACTTCATTAAACTCCCTTTTTAGCTTGCTTATTTGGGTTCAAAGACTTGCCTATTCCTTTTCATGCGTTCCTGCCTTTGCAATTGCGTTCCTTTAGATTCCTTCCTTTTGGTTGCTCGATTTCATATCATTGGCGTAGCATTTTCGAAGTGAAAAGTCATAAATTGCTCAATTGAAACAAGAACCGCATTGTAACGACACAATTGATTTTTTTTTGTATTTTCAGGCAGGTGAAGGCACGAAGCTGAAGAAAATAATTAAGTTATTTTTTTGTGCAAATTGAAAGTTTTTAATAATATTATTTTCAATGCCCTAGACCTACAGCAATGGATTATCAAAAATCAGCTGCTGCAATATTAAACCAAGGCCCTGCGGCGAAAAGCTAAGTAAAAGAAATACCTGTCCATTCTGCTCGCACAAAGACCCTGTACAAAGAGGCATTTACAAAGCGAAGAATGAACGTTATACCTACCTGTCGCTCTGATTTGCCAAGTCGAAAATATATTTCACCTCAGTAATCATTGTCAACCATTCAAGAAAGAAATGGATTTCTTTTTTGTTGAAAATCAGTCGATTCGTTCGATAAGGTTTCGTCAACTTTTAGCTTGAAATGTTTCCACTTTTTACATTTGGGGTTTTATGAGTTTATGAAATATTTTTTTGTCTAGGCCTTATTAGCACACTAAGTCGGCCATCAAAATTGGAGATTGCAACGTTGATGGCGTAAAAAATTTCTGTAGTGTTTTTGGAGTATTTAAACAATTGAGGAGTCCAGTGCAACAACCATGTGTTTCCAAAAATTAAAATTTTACAGGAGACAAGAATAACATTTTTTTGTCACAGTGCGGCGTAAGAACAAGGAACTTTACGAGATTATTGCACAAAAAGTTTTGTAGGGTATCAGCATACTATAATATTTGTAGATTACCTAACGGAGGAGATAATCTGTTCTTGTATCACCTAAAGGAAAATTTAAAATATTTGGTATATTTCCACGTATACAATCCATTTTTATAAAAAAGTGGAGATATCTGGTTTATGCACTGGACGCTTCAATTGTGCAAATTATTAATTAGCAACAGATAATCCAGAGATCGTTTCCGTCTCTTTTGTCCAACGTCCAGATAAAATATCTTCGAAACTTTTCCCAAGAGTACAAACGAACTTTTATTCTTTGAATGAAATCCTTCAATAAAAAATACCCCCCAACTATTATCTATGTTGTGACCGATGATGGTCCCGAAGAGATGTAAGATAATCCACTATATCAAATTTTGACTTCCATTCTTTGCACCAATTTCTTTAAGAAAAAAAAATGAGAGCTCTACAGCTTCCTTTTTCATAGAATAGATTTTTATCGGCTCAAATAGTCCTATTTCGTGAGATTTAAATCGGTTTAACTTAAAAATGAGAAGCATTATCAAAAATTTGCAGATAAAAGTGATTTTTTTTCTTGTATAAGACAATATATAAATCTACTGATTAAGGTTCATTACACGAGTACAAAGGCAATGAAAAAAGTTTTTTAAGAAAAGGGGAATGAATCGTGCGGGTGCACAGTTCGTATCCCAAGACGTTCGGCATCCTGTTTGGCACAAGCAGCACATGTCAGGACGCGTGGCTCAGTAGCGAAGGCGGTAAGTGAACCACCCTCCGATGCAGATGTGCCACGAACGATTATTATTATTCCTTTCTCCCGGTTTTCGATGACGGGATTTTTACTTGAGAGCCAGGGTTGGTTTCTGTTTACTTTTCTGCATAGCGTTAAAAGAATTATCTTGAAAAAAATTCACCTTGCAAACGTTCAATGGAAATATAGAAATTTAATACTAATAGCTCAAATTTTTTGTAGCTGATGAGAATTTAATAAAAATTCAATTACGTCTCTGTAATCTAAAAGGAAATCTGTTCATACACCTCTCTAATGGCAGGTGGCGAGAACCGTTACACATCATCCAGTGATATTTTCGAGCTAAACCTTTGCACTAATTTTACACATGTGTTCCCGATATTGAAAGCGTTTTAAGGGATGCTGCCTTTTAAATGAGAGGAAGGTGCGGCCACCCCTATTTACTATACAGTAACTACGAGGTATACACATATACAATACAGTTGTTTTATATATGTGGGTCCCATTTGAGGGTTAGGATTTAAGTGAGTTGTAAATTTAACTCATTAATGCAGAGTACCAATTTTTCGTTCTGTCGCATCGAGGATGTGTTTTTTTAATGGTAATTTAACAGCGTATCGTCTAAAAGAGTATCTTTGTAGATCTATAATAAATTAACAGAAAATTTTTCATTCTCTATCTATTTTTGTAGTTTCGTCTAGTAGTTTTGAGTTTGGTCGATTCAATCCCAAATCACACAGCTGGGATATGGACAGGTGAGACTGAGAAGGGACCCAGGACCTGCAATATCTATGGACCAGGCACCGTCCCGATGCGGTCATATAAGGCATGTGCTCCATGCAGCCACCTATAACGGATCTCACCCCTGTGGGACACCTTTTTTACCTTTTTATTCCTCTTTTGCCTCTCGATCATCTGCTATTCTAGTTTACGAAACTGCATAGGTCATGAACCGTCTTTAACGAATCTTAAGGTTTTTTTTCGAGAAACATCTTGATAACCCGGTTAAGTTCCCATAAAGAGCTAGATTTTTCATTGATTATTGATATGTGTTTGTCGTGACAGTGTAAACCTCTTTATCGACCGTTAAATACAAAAGTATTGTTCAATCTATTCGACAACATGAATAATCTATTTAACATTTAAGAGCAGTAAAAGCTTCATTTTAAAATTTCACTGTTCCTACAAAGTAATGCTATAAATGTTAGGAGCATTAGCGTCTCTGTGATTTTCTACCACATATGAATTTGTTTTTTAACTTGAGATCGATAAAGTACTGAACTAAACATATTAAAATATTCCGGAAATCTTTATTTTACATTAAAAATTTGAGAGTTATATTAGATAAGTGAAGAAAAATTGTAACAAGGATACGCCAATGCCATAATACACTTGATGGCACTATGATTCTTCGCAGAAAGTATTTTATGGCAGAATAGGATATAAAATATGCGATCTGCGAAGCGATATATTTGAGCTTGGACAGGTCAATAATACTGACCGGATTATTTTTTATTCCCTAAAGTAGACGGCGATAAATAGAATGAATTATTGGACATGCAATTGACATTTTTAATTTTGTTCCCTAAACGTACCATGTCCGGAATAAGTTTCAAATGGTTGTTTTTTAATCACATAACGAAAGGTCACATTTTAATATACCTTTTCCCATGAAGAAGCACATTCGATTATTTCTTACAAAAACGAAATTGAATAATTATGCAAATTCTCGTCCGTCATGCCAATGATGTTGACCTGCTATGTCGCGATATTTAAATTGGACCATTGTATATTTAAATTGATAATCACATGGGAAAACTTTATGCATTTATGGTAGATTATGCCTGTTTAAGTAAAAATTTTATAAATTCCCATAAAGGATTTCCAAATTTTTATAAAAAAAGAAGACTCAACGGTTCTCCATAATCCATTGAGTGAGAGTTTTGGGTTGCCTTACAAATGATGAGTTACCTGCGAATTACTTAACAAAAGCAATAAATTTTTCCGTTCCGGAAGACAGAATACCTCACCTTACCGGTCTTTTATCGAGTTCCGGTTTACCCTGATCTAAGTCGGGATAAAAAGGGGGCCCAATCCTACTACATCTTCTCCATAACGGTTTTTTTTGCTGCAGACTGATACCTACCTAGTATGTAATTTCAAAAAAGAAGCAATAATATGAATCATACTGCATCGTAAAAATTTTAATGTATCGTAAAATTTTACGATAACTTTTTCAAGGGTTTTATTAAAAGTTAATCGGGGTGAGGAAAATTCAAAGAAACTCTTTGTGTGCAAAGCTGTTAGGATTTTTTTCAGACGTCATTATCGAAACTTAGTGAATATCAAATAGCTCTCGCAGTTTTATGGCGTATAAATTAAATGTAAATTTAGTGTCAAGATGCAAGTTAATGGGTTCTAGTTTATGGGATCAAAATAGCGACACGTGTGAACATGAAACAGGTACGGTGCCAGAGATAATTGACATTTAATTTCCTGGATACCTTGTCGCTAGAAAAAGTGTTACGATTTTCTCATTGTTTTTTGTGTTCTAACCAAAATAAGAAATGACCCTTTCAAAGCTAAAACGTTCTGTAATCGATTGCGTCATCGGTTCACTACTTAAGGTCGCTCATCATTTTATTCAGCGTGCCGTTGATTTATGATCACCTGAGGGCATTATTTAATGCGTTGCTTTAATCATAGTGTGCGTAACTAACAGCAATATTGTTTTCTAAAACTTCAGAAGGCAGATGTTTTTTATTCCTGTTGTAATAATAGCAATGGGTATAAAATAAAAATATACATATATTTTCTACGAAAAAAAGTAAGCTTGAGAGATACTTACGAGAGATTTTTGCAAAGGTGTTAAGGTCGTGTGTTTACCCAAAATAAAAATTATTTTATTGTTTTCATCGTAAATAGCATTTTATGCAACGAAGTTTGGGCAATGGGCAAAACATCAAGACACTCTACGTAGGCGGTAACATGAAAGAAATAAAACGACAAGTGGAACTGCGTCTTGTATGGCTATTTCGAGTTGATGTTGTCCCCATAAAAAAGATAGCGACTCTTTATTTGGTATTCATTGTCAACAAGTAATTTTATTATGTCACAGAGACACACATGCTTTGTAGACCATTGCCATAAACTGGTCGATAGTTGTCTGGGAAAACTGGGTTGTGGAAGATTTTTCACGTTTGGTATACGTAAATTCTCTTAATTGAGTCATCCCTTTTGTTCAGATTTACATTTCATTGATAACTGAACAATAAATGCAACAAATGAAGAAACACTTCAGCTGGAATTATTGTGTTGCACTAATGTTTGACCCATTCATCGTGCAATCTTTTTTTTTGCACAAGATTTATTTGCATAAAAAATATTTGCTCAGACCCAGACGTGTAAAATGATTATTTTTTGATCCGACACGAGCCATGGCTCAATCTGCGCAGACAGATGAATAATTGTCTTGGGGCACACCTGTGATTAGAGAACATTACACATGGATTTTTCTTGAAAGACCCCTCAGTATACTTAAAGGTATCGGGAGTTTACTTTCCACCTAATCTATGCTTATTCGACACAGCTGCCTCTTTGGAAATCAATACACATCTGCGTTCTTGTGTGTCGATGAAAATACCTGTTTGTTATTTAAATCATTGGGGCCGTGCCATACTTGAAGGTCTTTCTACTTTTGCTGCGTAAAAACCTAGTTTTTCCTATTTATTTTTAGCTTTCAGGATGGGCCTTCCAATAAAAGTTTTATTGAATACGGAGCAGAAGTAGAATTTACTGATTGTGAGACTTTCGTACGACAAATTCTCCAACGGACCTTTTTAATAATAATGTAATTTTCTTTTTATCATATTATGCCAGGTGATAATTGTACTCAAATTTCATTTTTGTGATACATCTGTCTTTAAGGAAACTTATGGTAACAGATTGTCTAATTATGTAAAACTTTTCTTCAGCTGGTCACAAAAAATTGGCCCAAGCCCATTTCCCCTGGCCCGACAACACCTCTTTCAGTATTAACCGGTGATATTTTTAGACCCCATAATAGTCAAGAGTACTCGACTATTTCTTAAACAATCAAAGCCGATCCACCTTCTTCCCTTGAGAAGACACGTGTGTCGTGCAAGATCGCAATATGTGCACGTGTCGGAATTCGGCTTTTGGGCTTTTACATTACCCTACACAACTGCTAAAATTTATAAGAAAATTGTGGTTTAACTATTACTCTTTGAAAAATAGAATTTAAATCGGTAAAAATAAAGAATTGAAGAGACTCTTATGTAAATTTTAATTATAAATAGTAGATCATCTACTTTGCAATTCAGCTCGTATTATAATATATACTATAATTTGCATAATGTATCTACTACCGGTAATACTTGTTAAATAGACAGAGGAAATATAATATTCATGAAATTCATGTAGCCGCTCACGATTACCTGCTCGAGCCCCCCAAAACGACATCATTTCAGGGCACTCGAATAATGAACACTTGAGAAAAAAAACGAAATGAAAAATATCGACGCAGTCGAAAAAGTCTTAAACGCCAGAGGACCATATTTCATCTAAATTTTAATTTGAAAGGTGAGCTACCGGTGAATATAATGGTTGCATCTGTCTGGTATTTACCTGTGTTTGAGTTTCGGGGGTAAAGTTTCTTTCAAACAAACCAGTGGCAGCTAGTATAAAAAGGGGGAAAATCTAATTAAATTGAATACCACTGATACGATTTACCATAAAATAAAGTTTCATAAAAAAATTGTTGTTTTAGGTTGTTGAATTATGAAATGAGAAAAGGAATCTGACGCTCATCCATATTTGTACATATAAGGATGAATGTGTTGGTAGTGCGAAGCCAGCATCTGCCCAAATGGCACATGCCCCAAGTCGAATGGCAGGTAAGTTTTGTAGGATTGAAAAAATAACGTCAAACCATTGTGCAATGTCGAAACGCGATCCCCGAATCGAATCGAACAATAGTCGGCGCTTATCCAAAGGTTTCTCGGGGTAAACATTAGGAATGTTGTTGATTCCGCATTTTTCGACGAAACGTTATGATTTATAGACTATCCTGTACATAAATATTATTCGATTTGATGAAAAAAGGTATGTTTAACTTTAAAATGATAATTTACTGGGAAATATTCTATAAAACGAGTAACGCAAAGTCCAAGGCGCAAGTTTTACTGTCTTTCTATAGTTTTTAATCGAAATCTCTCACACATTTAATGAGCATCGAAATTGGTTGGAGTCTTCTAAAACAGGTTATTTTCTCCATAAAACGACCACCTTGTTTCACTGTGCAACATTGTATGTGTTTGTAGTTAAGCTTCAAGTTTTTGAATCATTAAATTGGATGCTGATCCTATTAATTACGTCTTAAAATTGAACGACTAATGCTTGAATTTATTTCATGCTTACCTGTTTTGGAACCCTTTTTAACCCATTCACGGTGGATGGAATGTCTGAGTGTTGATCGGGGGGGTCAGCCTCAAAAAGACCGTCCGTCCTGCCACTGAATCAAGCGACCCATGCGTGATCACGCTCTCGAACAAACAAAAGCCGGTACTTTTTTCAACGCTTACTTAAATACTTTATACGTGATTGAATTTAAAGTTTTTTCTTAAGACGGCGTTTCTTTATGAATTTTTCTCTTGTCAAAAATTATGCATCGATCATTAAAACGCAAACAGAAGTCTACGAGAGCCCGGGCGGTACTTACCGGGTAAAATGTTATTTATTCAATCTTAAACGCAGGAATTCTGACCTGGTTTTACACCGTGAATCGTACCTTAAATGTTCAGGTGCTCCACACAAAAGCACATAACCTGCTCTCATTCAAAGGGCACAATGACGGATTCGCTATATGTAACTTGCAAAGAAACCGAGAAAACTTTTGTCACCGGGGACATCTCGGGGCCCTTTTGTCTGATCCTTAAGGACGTAAAAAGTGTCTCTCCATTCAGCTGCGCCATTCATAATGCTTTCGCCGAAAATACCAGCTGAAAAATCGTAAATTATTGCATCTGACACATTTTTTCTGTCGGAATTCAGAGGTTACTGGCAAGCAAAACACTCTTTTAGCGATGCCTCGCACTGATTTACGGGCATTAAATTTTAACTCGGATGTCAAAAGTTAATTAAAAAGTTTAACTTTTTGTTTTTTTTGGAGGTATTACCTTGAAATCTTGTCTTATTTAAATTTCACTTTAACGTATTCTTTTTCTCTGAGAGCAAATTACCTAATATCAGCAGCTTATTTATCATCATTATTTAAATATTTTTTCATTGTGTATCTGGTTACACATTGAAAGTGTTAAACCCAGATATACCGGTCAGACAAAAACCAATTTACATGCATTGTATAAGCAAGTAGTTCGTAGTATTTGGGTAATGGTTGCCGCATAACAGCGACACAAGATCGTAATTTAGAAAATCAACTAGTGTCAATGGAGGCAACAAAATGTCCGCGGGTGTGGCCAGAATGAAACAACCGGCAGATCGGTTTGCAGATATGGGCTATGAATATGAAATAAAACAAGTCGGATTAGCATGAATAAAACAGCACTACCAATATTCTTGCACTTTATATGGTCAACAATAATTCGAAATGTGCAGGTTCCGAAGATGAGGAAGTTTCATCTTCAGAATAATATAAGGAATTTATGAAAATATATAAAGCAAATGGGAAAAACCACTAAAATTTTATTACCTTTCTAGGTACAATTTCAAAGGATATGATATTACACATTAAATAATAGACTCAAAGCTATTTATTAATATCGATCGATCACAATCTAAGCCCAGCTAGCCAAAACCGTTGATATTTGCCCACCTTCGGCGTCAACAGTTTCCAATCAAACATCTTCCATTCCCCCTTAGCGTCCGTTTCGAAGCGACAAATCAAAAAGCGGGTGTCGCCAGTCAAAATCGACATCAGCAGCAACCCAACATAGCGCAGCTTTCTCGATTGCATCCAGCGAAACAAAAAGTCCGCAAGCGCGCGCTTCAATCCCACCTGCTTCTCTAACAATAGCCAGGCAAAGTATCCCATCCCTATGGCAACCCCAATGTAAAAATCTGCAAAGGAAAACAAGCCTTAACGACAATGTAAATAGGGGTGCGAATGTGAAAGAGTGGCGGCACGCGTCCCGGTTGACCGTTACAGGATGCATCTAGGAGGTCGGCGTTTTGGAACAAAGCGAACAATTGCACATCTGCACGTGCCGGTGTTTAAGCGATTGTGTTTGCTCTTGGTGCACTATGATTTTATAATGCCAACCGTTTTTTTTTGTAATTATCGGTTCATTACTTGTTGGTAATGATGAAAAGATATTTCTAACTAACAAGCAGTTTTACTAATATGAAAGTTTAAAAACTATTAAAAATCGACCAGAAAGTCAGATTTGATTGTTATATTCCAGGATGTAAACAGAACAATAAATCCATTCTAGAGTGTATTGAAGAAAACAAAAAATAAACCAAAATTTTTTTTTGAAGAACTATGCTAAAATAAGCGTTCAAAATCCAAGTACATTTTATGTAAAGGCAACCTTATTATTTTTACAATTTAGTACAATCAAAATTTTAGTGGGCATTTATTATAACTTCCTCAACAAATACTGACTTGTATTAAAGATTAAGATGTAAAATGAAAATTTCTGCTTCTTTGAGAAGTTGACAATAATCAATTTTGTTAGAACACAATGGCTTTATAAAATTTATGAAGCCGGCAGCAATCGCCGCAGTTAGAAACACGCACGTGCGGGTGTGTTCCGCATTTTATCAGATACAGATCTAGTTCGTTCCGAGTCACTACCAAATTGTTATAAAACGCTCGTTTTGGTCTGGTTCTGTAACGCGGACAAGGTTAGAGCGCCGCAAACAACAAAACGAACGTCGATTTTTTCAAATAAAGAATCCTGCAAGTTGCAAAAGCGCGGTCCCCCCTCCTTTAAGAAAATTATTAATTATTTTCAGTGGAAACGTGCTTAAAGTCAGGAGAATGCTTGAGGACATTAACAATATATCATAGGATAAATTGACATTGGTCTTTTTCCTTAGAACTTTGAATGTCAAGCTAAAATTAGAAAAGTATTGGTTCTTTACCTTGTGTCCTTGAGACGAAACGGATGAACATGCCGAACTTGGAAGTGAGTCTCACTTATCAGCGGCGAACCCCAGTTTATCACCTTAAGAACACACTTGACTCACCCTCGAGCCAATTTATTTATCTATATTTAGAATAGGAATTATCCCGAAAATAAGTGCATCTTGCGTACCATACCTACCTACAGTATAGACGATGTGAGTGATAAGCACATTTTTTTTCTTTGATTTAGATATCAGTTGTATTGTACTTTTGAGATGAAAGAAATGTTAACCAACAATTTGATCAATATTGACAAGCTGTTAAAATTATCAATATTTAATATTGAGAATAAAATACAGAACATTGATGTTAATAAAAGACATTTTCAATATAAAAGAATGATAGATATGAAAATAAAATTAAACAAGATTATATCTATTGCATATGTACTATCAAATTATCTGCATGTTATAATTTGAATCATAATTGTCCATAATCATGCTGCTTAGATAAGCTAATATGTAAAGATAAATCTGAAGCACCACAGGGCGTTCAGTCGCCAGCAACAGATAATTTATTAATGCATTAATATTATTATGTTGCATTGCAAACTCTCACTTTTCGTGTGTCTTTCGTAGTTATTTCACAACCATATTAGTAAGTTTTAATTGTATGGGCTAGTCTGGGTGAAATTTACCTTAAAAGAATGACATGGTATGGGTCGTTTTTAAATTAATTCATGCAAAGCACAACGTACACACACATACAATCGACCAGAGATCTAATTAAATATTATCTAAATAAGAAAGCGTGTTCGGGCATACTCGACACAGCATAATGCGTTTCGCCTCCGATTAAAAAAAAACTACGTCTTCGTCCGGCCAGCTGGCCCGAATTAAAAGGCGTTAAGTAGACTTCTTCTTCTTCAGCTTCAGGGTTCTGTCCCGGAAATGACCCTTTGATTTCGTGCCCTCATTGGAATACCAAACAAGATTTACATGCACAGACTCACACAGAGTCATTGACATTCTAGCTTCTGTTAATTTCATTTTATAAATATTTTATATGGGCGACTCGAAATGGAATACGATTTTGAAGTTGATGGGTTCAGCCACCAACAAGAGTCAATCATAATTTAGTAAACGCCAATTCCACCCACGTCGTTATCAGATCTGTTAGCCAGTGCTAGCAGATGCGTTCTCTGCAGGGAGTCTCGATGGGGTGTCAATATCCGATCGATCGCTAATCAACTCATTATATGCTTGCTGCATCTGCTTTTTTTTTTCCGATGGACCACGAACAGGTTGTGATTGGGTTGCCGATAAGAGTGACTAGGTGAAATTTCGCTAATAACAGGAGATGGGCACTATTAATATGAAATATTAATACAAAGCAATACAGAGTGGCGCAAAAAAGTTCACAAATTTTAGTATTTTTTGTTCTTGTGCCATTTCTTCTATGTATTGTGAATTATTGCTCCGAAACAAGAAGCCCGTGATGCTAAAATTGGGAGATTTACAGAGTTAACTTACTATTTCTTGGTGTCTAACCGATTGTGGAAAAGTGTGAGTATGTAAATTCTACTCATGCCGTTTCATATAAATACAATCTTTATTTTATTTTTTCTTATTTACTTAAGTTTTTTAAGGACTCGAAATTTTGACTGTCAAGCCTCAATTGGAGGCATAATCATTTTTACGACACACCTCTTGAATTATCTAATATATTTCACGATCGACTTCCTTTGACTGAAGTAAGAGGCTCGAATATAATAAAATTTTTTCATGTATACACGTTTATTTTCCACGCAACTTAAACAAATAATTATTATAAATATGGGCCTTAATGGTATGTGGTGGTAATTTATAATACTTACTGTAATTTCGCGCGGTAAATAATAATGAAACGATGGATTTTTCTCCATTTTGATTGCTGTAATAGAATAGAGGGGTTTATTAGCGTGAAAATACGGTTAATTATTAAATATTTAGCGCAATTTATTGTTACCTTTATCTACCTGTCTCCGGATCGCTTTGTATATTTAATCGGCACAACCACGCCCGTCGCGTAGAGCAGTTATTATGTTAAACGAATAAACGAAATTATTATTATTGTAAGTCATTTCTAACGAAAGGAAAAACTAAAGAAATACATGACACTTAACAGTTACGTGTTTAGATTAAATATCCTTAGATAGTGTTTTGACTAAATGTAATTAAGTAGATGGAAAAAAAATTAATTATGTAGTCGTAACGGCAGGTATAAAGGTTAATGAAATTACCAATACTTATCATTTGTAGTAACAACATTTGCCTGAATAAAAAAAAAGACAGTAAATTAATTTATAGACCGCTTAAAAGTTCAAAATAGATAATATCAATTTTCTATTATTCAATAATAAGTCGAATTGGAATAAATTACTTTTATTTACAATTCTATGTTGCTCACGAGAACGATTTTTACGACGATTTTGTTGTAATTGCCTATTGGTATTTATGTAAATCAAATCGATAACTAGACCGCAAGTTGAGGTTGGTTGCACCTTGATTTATACCTAATACATTAGGCAAATGTGCAAAAGCATATGTAAATGAAGTATCTCTAATGAAGTAATTTCAAGAAGCATCTTTCCAGAAATCCACAGCGACAAAATCGATTCCAATCAAATTAACTTGTGATTTGTATCACTTGAGAAAAATTAATAACATTTCATTGATTTCTTTAATATATTTTTTGACCTTCACATTTCATATGCTAGGTATATCTTAATTATCCGATATCTTTGGCATAAAAGGTGCAATTTATTGTGTTGCTTACATTTTCTTGTTTAGTTTCATTGATTTATTGAAAACACGCTTCATGGATTGAAGCAGCAAAGGAAATAGATTGAAGAATAAAATACAGGGTGAGGTATTTTTAAGATAGAAATGAGTATATTTGTACGGGATTGGTAGATCGTACTTTGCTGATTCCCATATAATCAAATAACTATCTACGATATTTGATTCACACACATGTTTGAAATGTGCTAAACAATGGTTTTGTTTGTTGAAATTTCAATATGACGCGTTCGATTGTAGTATTTTGAATAAGTTACCCATATGATAATATCCGTATTTAGTCATTTTAATTATTGTTTATGCATTTATTTATTTTTTTGCTTGGTTCCTCTTATACTATCAATTTAACTGTGTATTACAGATTAAAAATTACTCATTTTTTGATATATGTGTATATAAACGAACAAAAATTGATAAAATAACCATAAAACATTTGCAGAGACCGTAAAATAGTATTTTTTTTATTATCAAACCATTAAAACTACGTATTTTAATTTGGGACGCCTAGACTCATATAATTTAATAATTCATATTTTTTTCTTCAGGTATGTAAATGCCATTATAGGGTGGTTATGTCTTCTCAGCGAGAGACCTATTTTTTGTTTAGAGGCTTTCGTGGCAAGAAAAAAACGAAATGTTGGCCCCTTTTAAATTATCTACAATTCTAATCGCCGTATGCAGTGGGAATAATCTTATTTGCAAGCGAAATTTATTATTAAAACCCGCATAATTTAATTGTCTGATGCCATTTTGGCTTTGGATTTGAGTTTGGGATTTAGATGCACACTGTGAAATTAATAAATCTAAATATTTTAGTTTGCTCAAGGGTCGTTGATTTAACTACTGAGCATTGATCGCGTGAGAAAACTTTTAGTCTGGTTTCTAAATACCGGCAAGCGATTATTCAGAAAATGAATCTAATTTGAGAGAAGCTCTATTTGTAACGTTGACTTTTCGATAACGCAATTAATCTCCTACTGCGTTGAAAGTTTTGCAACCGTTGAAAATCGATACTTCTTGATTACTTTTCTCATCAAAAAAAATTGTTTAAAATCCTCGGCATGCCTGCTCTTGTCCTTGTCTGGGCAAATACATATAAATAATGATAAGATATTTAAAAATTAAAGAACCCAATGGAATGCCATAGTTGGTTGCTTGAAATTTTAACGTTCTTGTTATCGATTTTGGATTTACGTTGAATATAAATATTATTAAATGACATTTGTTTATCTTATCATTTGCAATTGCAAATATTTTCAAATTTTTCAAGTACCTAAGTTTTTTTTCTGTTTTTTAAAGATCATAAATCAATAAATATTATAAGAAATCGCTGGGAAATATCAAAGTGTAATTTTTATATAACAAACTATAATCCTGGACAAAATCATCAAAACTTTATTTATGTATGAATAAACAATTGCAATAAATTATTAATAAGGTATTTAACGCTGTCACTAAAAGTCATTGCCTTTCAAAGTACAACTCTATTTTACTGTTTATAATATCGAATGAACAGTTTAAGAAAAAAGAAATATATGAAATGATAATTAACGATTTTTTATTGTGCATATGCAAATTCTGTAGTTTTTCCATAATAATAATCGTACGATTCCCACAGTCCAGATGTAGACAGTTAAAGTAAAAGGCACTGTACACCGATTTAATTTGTCAATAAGCAACAGGTTGGGGGTGTCACACCTTGAATACAGGATGTGTTGCAGAACACAGGTACTTGCTAACTTTTGCATATCCGGAATCCTGGTTATCGATTATCAATCAAGCGTAATGAATTGTCGATATTTATAATCGTCAGTATTATTACTTTAACGGTAACATACAATTAAATTCTTAATCGAATTGCTAATAGGTACTCTATTTAGAAATTTCTTTGCGACACGGTGTATGTTTCCAATGCCAACAAGTATTATTATTATTATTATTATTTTTGTTCTTCAGAAGAAACGGCAGTAGTATTTGAATAATAATCTAGACGAATTCTTAGAATCCCATATGAATACCGCCTTCGCTAAAATAGTTAAAAAGATTATCATAAATTATGAGCCGGCATATAGCGCCATGTACACCTTAAAACGTCGCATGTTACATTTGAATAAATTGCATATGTCTAGTTTTCGGTTTTTTTTCTGGTGCACTTTCGCTACTGACAAAAAGCACAATTGAAAGAACGCGAAGAAGACAATTACGTTTCTTTTAAGCCAATAACGATTTCAATTTTTACTGAAGCTCGTCAAAAGTCAGAGGCGTGGTCCACGTTTAAGTACTTTCTGTAATTAAGATTTTCCATATTCGTATTTACTACTCGACTTGAATCATAATACAATTTATTATGTGCCATAGCATTTACATTAGATTTATTATAATTTAAATAACAATCAATCAGATGGAAATTGAATGTACGAAACTTGCATTCGCCTAAAATCTATTGAAATAACATCGAATCACGTTGGTTGCCATGTTTCCATTTACAGCAAATATTAGTAATCATTTGATATTTCGTTAAAAGAACAAGACATCGAAGAAGTTTAGGAAAACAAGTGGTATTCAGGTAAACGAGTTAAATAATACAGACCACCTGTATTTATACGGTAAAACGGCCATTATTTCTACAATAGAGCAGGTACTCCACTTTTAACATAGCCATTGGCCTATATGGCTAGTATCTAGTTCATTTTCTGCACCAGTCTTTGAGTTATTTTATTTTTTTAATTTCTTGCCTATTTAATATTAATTATTGACACTTTACGAGAACTGTCAATCGTAATTTATAATTTAGTAATATTTTCGTGTTAAAATTAAGTGAGGGAAAGTGAAGTCAAAACATATTCGATTACATTTAATCAAAATTCATTTGTGTACGATGGAACCGCCGTGGTACAGCCT
Organism: Hypothenemus hampei; assembly: GCA_013372445.1. NCBI lineage: Eukaryota > Metazoa > Arthropoda > Insecta > Coleoptera > Curculionidae > Hypothenemus > Hypothenemus hampei. The sequence continues at coordinate 177,424 of JABRWK010000062.1, forward strand.
TAATTGAAAGTAAATAACAATTTCTGAATACTCGAGCTCTTGTAACGGCGCCGGATCATGAAAAAATTCCTAAAGTGAACTTTTATTAAGACGTCATTAATCATGAAAATTTTATTTTGATTAAGCGCCTTCTTTTAATCAAATCTGCAGGACTCGAATACGTGCATCAAGCTGCTGCTCCTGATGATATCGCCTCGTTTTTTGGACAGTTAAAAATTAGTTTCACGTTACCGTTTTATACTGAATGATTCTCGAAGAAAAATATAGTAATTGACGTTGCGGAAATTATATATTATGAGATTGAATGAAAAATATTTTCAAAAAAAAAAAGAAAACGGACAAATTTAAATTACTATCTGCGGCCTCGTTATCGATGATATTTGTTAGAGGATGGAGCTCTTAATTATGATTTAGTCGGGTGAATGTTATCAAGATTTTCCCAGCAAGAGGAACTAACAAACTGAAAATAAATTGTCAGTAAACAGTCAAGAGAGCTACCGCGGAAAACATTAAGCCAAATCAAAACCATCAATATCTGCAAGTTTACCGTTAAGAAAAATTCGCACAAGAGCAAACCGACCATGAAAATATTTATCACTAATGATTCCATTTAATCTTACGTGTGAAGCCGACTATGCCATGAAATAGTGTTGTGCATGCGTGGTCAGCTTTTACACTTTCCGATAAGGACAATACCATTAATTACTTAAATGTGTTCTATCGATAAACCGTTTTTTTCTTAGAGAAAATTTCATTCTGTTAAAGGGAAAAATTTGAAATTAAATACAAAACACTTCGTGACAATCAATTAAATGGTGTGTATTGAAACTCTTTTTGCGTAGATACACGTCCGAGTCCGGCCAAAGGGGGCACTGGATCGGAACCGAGTGTGTGGGTATTCATTTTTTATAATTACACCTGTGAGCCATGGCATAACGAATTCCATTTAGACTGTCTAAATGTGCGATTGCAGGCAATAATTATGAAATAGGACAAGTAATGGCACTCATTTGATTGTATTATTTCAATCATCAGCTTTAATAAAAACAAAACTGTCTTGTTTCGTTATATTTAACTTCAGTTTAAACATTATATTATTTCTAATGTAATTTGAAAGAAATTTTCACATTTTCTTATCGCAAACCATGTTGAATATTTTAAAAATCCCATAAACAAGATAATTGAAGACAACCAAACCTTGCAGGACATTTATTTGACCTGCATACCCTCGGCTTTTGCTTGAAAACTAAACCGTTCTCTCCTGATTAAGTAACATTAAGCCACCATAGGTTTTTTTTATGTTTATTTGGTAGTTTGAACTATTCTATTATTAATTACATCCCACAGCGGTTTAAACACTATAAAAATGCCCTGAATAATTCATATGACATTAGCATTTCGCATTGTTTTTTGAGGAATGAAAAATGTCTGCCAAAATTTATATTGAAATTCCAATGACTAGATACTTAATTCGTAATAAAATAGTATATCTATCTATACATTTACCAATTGGGAGTGGCTAAAGTGTCTGTGTTCTACTGAATTGTTCTCTCAGGTATTGAACTAAACTTTTTTTTTCAATAAACGGCAAGTAAACGGTATTATTTTTCTTTAATAAGTTCGCTAACGCTTTAAACCGTTTGGAATTCCTAGCGCGTTACTGTATGGGAAGAAATGTCAAGTTATCTGCCATTTAACTAAAGAAATATGTACTTTAATTAAAAAAAAATAATAAAATAAGTCACTCTCGGTCGCAGAAACTCTCACACATTACTTTCGAACACTTAAACCGAATTAGGAATGACAAACGATTAAATCTAATTAAAAAGGGTGCCTCGTTTTGCATGAGATTATGGCCATGTAATTGAGATAATTGCACCAATTAGATTGAAGGAATTCGCATTTTATTTTATTAACATACTCGGTATGCTGCAGCAGGTGTTTTCTCATTAGCAGTTTACATTTCAATTTTCCTGCGATTTTTAAGACCAGTTTCGTTCAATGTTTCATGTCTTATTACGTGCTCGTGGTCCTCTCCTGTCAATTTGTTAATTATGTTAGATATAATGTATATATTAAATCACAGTCGTTTTATGAGTTATTATTGAATTTACCGTAAAGATGTTATTTAACTCATTCCTGTGTGCTTAAATTAAATAGTCTTAAATTCCTCTAAAGCTTAATGCTCATTAAAATTTTTCACATTTTGCATTCGGCTTTTTTAATCGTTTTAAATGAATTTTTCCAACGTTATTGTTCAATTTTTTTTTAAGAACTTTAGATGCAATCTAATCGTCATCGGTTTGTGTCATATAATTTAAAAAAGGTATTACAAATGTATAAATAAATTATAATCGATTACTGAGTTTGATATTCGTTCCTTATATCGATATTTGTAATAAAAAAGGTAGATAAGTATTTGCCGAATTGAAATAATAGAAAAACGACCTTATCTTGCACTCGCCCTGTATCTTGTTAATGTCTTGTTCTTGCAAAAGCACCTCTAAGACGTCCCCGTGGCTCAAGACAGAAAGAGAGAGGTAAAGAGAGAGCTTTTCGATTAGTCGTAAGTCGATCCTGTTTTGCTTCTGCCTTCTGCCCACTTGTTCTTAGATTAGAGATCATTACTTACTTATTTTATCCGGAGAACCTTGAACGGCGCCACTTGCTTAAATCGGTAATTGATTTTAGACGGTGGCACGTAAGTGGCTTTGCGTATTAGGTTACATTGTGTATGGATGATTTTTAATCAGAATCATTGGAAAAATGAAGATATGAATAGAGCTCATTTATCCATTCAAATAACTTTTGGTACCATCAACTTGACTCTTGGTTTATTTAATCGCTAGACTAACGCCAAGTATGTCAAATACTTATTAGGAAATCGGGTGTAACTTTAGGCGAACGAGAACCATGGCGCATATTCAACGACAGCTTCACACCTTCACAAGTCTGAACGGGTGTTACGTTACTGATTTATTTTCTGATAATTTGTCACATTACGCATATTTATTGGGTCATTAATTGCCCGATAGAAAAGTCACTTACCATTTACCACGTCCATAAATTACCTGGAAAAGTGAAATTGCTCTAGTGTACCTACTTATTCCGTTGATTCCGAATTCGGGCGTTTGGTGACTAAAAATATGAATGATTTAATGTCTCTGGTTGTCTCGATGAAAATATCTTTCGACACGATTTTCTCGGATGATATAGTGCTATATGTAACTAAAATTATGATTTATGCTAAAAACGAGTTTCGTAGTTATTTCTTTTCATTATTAACAATTATTTCGGTAAAAATTGATTACATTTACTTTATATTATTATTTGATTCAATTTCTCAGTGAAATGAAGGAGTACTTAAACATAGATAAAAATTCAAATAAATTGTTGGTAGATGTCTGAAAAGACTATGTTGTAAAATAGATGTCTTGTAAGGAACTACATCAATATTAAATGAATCCTTAAAGGAGCTATTTAAAATCAATAAAGCAAAACCATCATGAGCATAGCACAACTGAAGCAATCATATTGCTTGACTACTATTATTTCATGAGAAGACAAAGAAAGATAAAGAGAAATACTGTAAGTTGGAAAAAAACAATAACTATGATCACTTTTTTCCATCTTCTTCCAACTCCATATATTAAATTTAATTGACAACACAGTATTAGAAAATGCAACAGATGCTATAACTAATTTCTTGTATTGGTTATTCATGTTCCTGAATAAATAATCAAACAGGGCAAAAGTGACGTTAGCAAGTCGCGGTATTTCCACCCACGCACGTGCTTTTAAGGGTGAACACGACATTTCTGTTTATTTATTTGGAGACAAACTTTCAGTTTTGTATACTTAGGTCGTTTTGTTGACTTTAGCTATCGCAAAACTTCAGATAAATTGGTGCTTAAGGAAGATGAGCAACATTCAGACATAACGATAAGTATTAAGGTTTAAGGGATGTTTGACCAAGATAGCTTTATCAATTTATTTGCCATCACTTGTCTATAATAAAATTTTGACATGTCTTCGATGCAAATTGTATTTACGCTAAGCTCAATGGTCAAACTGATAAAAAGGTAATTTAATTTTATTCTTGTCGATTAGTTTAAAGTACCTGTTTGCTGAGCAATTGATTTGTTTATCTTAATATTGAGACTTAAATTATCGGTAAACTATTGATTTCGATAAGGAACGAGTCAACAAGTTGTTTCGCTCCAAGTAATTACCGGTTATTATTACATACACTCGATGACAATAACATTATTTGATTTCCAAACAAACATTTTATACGTATATTGCTGAATAATATATTTGAAACTTCATTGATGCCAAAAGTGTACATGGCTTGCAATCTTAGACGGAAAAATTAGTTGAAAAATCATTTGCAGGTGAAATATTGTAAAAGGATAAAATCACAGTTTCCTAATCGAGTGTTTTGACATATCGTTTAGTGCGTAGACAAGGTGTTGGCGAACAAGCATAAACCGTTTCAGCTACCTGACAGGCGGAGGATTACTTGGAAAAATGTTAACGATTTCCAATATCTCTGAGGATTATCTGCGAACCATCTAGATCGAGATAGTTGCAGTTTTATGGCACAGCTTGCGAAGTGCGGTGGGCAAAACAATAGGTATTTGTAACCGAAGATGATCGTAAAGCGTCAAGAAATATTTGCTGATCGCAGGTAGTGGTCAGCGAGATTTTCTTCTCGATGATTGCCAGTTTAAAACGTATTACGTTAAACCTACACACGCACGTTTTTCTTATATACGGAATAATATAAGTATATTCCGTATATGTATACTTACGATAAATAAGGAACCTATAGGGAGAATTTTAGTAGTTTAGTTGTGGTTCAAACTTTTATTTTGTTAAATTTATACGTAACTTTTGAAAAACACGGTATATGCATATAAAAAAATTATATNTTGAAAAACACGGTATATGCATATAAAAAATTATATTCAATTAAGTATTAAGTAATTTTCTTTCTTAATTTACAAAATATACAAGTAAATAAATATTTGTTATTAAAATTGAATTGCAAAAGTTATTTAATGTTAAACTATTGAAAAAAAAAATTAAGTGACAAGAAAAAGTCATTTAAGTATTTGACTTGGATAACACTTTATGGGATGACCGTTTCGTTGCATATTAATAGAGATTTAACCCCTTCGGTACTAATGGGACAATATGTCCTTATGAATGTTTTAGTGTGACTTAGGATTTTTAAACCCAAATATCCATATATAAATGCTAAATTAGTCTTTTCAACGATCAAATTAAGAAAACCGACTGTTATTTACAAATATATCAAGATATCAAAGTTTCCGAGCTGGGATAAGAACCAAAAGAGTCTAAGTGATATTTTCATTATTTTGTAATATTTGCCTTCAATCAAGAACATTTTGTAACATAATGCTCAAAATAAAATTTGCCTTTTATCTGTTTCAGATTCTCATTCTGGTACTTATAAGACACATTATCCCAATGTAAAAGTCTAATGGGACAACATGTGTATTATCAAAAAAAAAAAAATAGAAAAAAATATTTGAAACGAAATGTGAAACAACTTGAAAAGTCATACCTTTGTAAGTTATAAAAAAACATTTAGTTGCACCTCTTACAACAAAAAAACCGTACTTGAAAAGGTTAAAAAATATCAATACGTCTTTGAAAATAATCGTGTGGTATTCAGTATCTGTAATTAGATGGTGCATGTATCGACCCCCCCCAGTCTAACATTGATTTCAATGGAGATACTTGGCTTTAAATGGATTTCTGTGCTTAATATTGAAAATTGTTAATTAAATTCAAACTTTTTCTTGTTAAGATGTATATTTATTACATGTTTATTTGTACTGTATTAAAGTTCTACTACCATTTAAGCATTATTAAGTAATTTCTAATTTAAAATCAAATATAAATACAGCTATAAATTTATAAATCCATATTTAATTTCAGTTCCTTGCCTTAGTTGTACAATTGTTAATATTTTATGGTTAATTGGTAATTGAATAACCAAGGCATTTGAATGTCTAAACACATATTTTTGAAATTATTGTTTAAACCTGCCTCGTATTTATGTTTCTTCGCAACCTGATGATCGCCTTAAGTCTTCTAGTGACCTGAATTATTGTAAAAAGGTTCACACTATTAGATTTATAAGAATTAAAATTAAGTTACCACTAGGATTTTACGCCCCAAGCCTATAAACTTTTTACCAACATTTATGTAACTGTTTTTTGTTTTAAATATAGATATGTTTAACATTAACTAACGGAAATAACCGCCAATTTGTGATTCCTCCGGGGAATTTCCGACTGGTCTTATTTAATTTTAATGTGGTTGTTTTGGGAAATTTAAAGTTTTCAATCGGGTATATGCCGAAAATAATAAAAGCTCAGGTATCGTGAACAAATATCTGGTTTACCGTAAAATCACCTGTTCGAAATTTGGTTAATGGTACAAGAACGTGAGAATTTCATGGTTTCTGTAATAGTTCAGTGCACTGGAGTTGAAACTACTAGTTTCGAATATTAATCAAAATATTCCAAAACGTCAAAAGTGGTTTTTAACAATAATAACAGTAATAATAATCAATAGGTTTTTTTTTAGAGTGAAATCAGCAAAAGCCTTTTTGATAACCAACATATTATTTATGAGAACCGCAAATCGGACTTAATTGTTTTAATTAAAAAACCATTAACCCAGTTCATTGTTTGCATTACGCCACATTGTGTACTGAACGAATGTACGTGGCTATCCAATCGAAAATAACCCAGCCCGACCACTTTGGTATCGACCAATTTCACTTGTGTAATCTAATTTCAATGCTACAGGTCTGATATCTACTTTGTCACACCTTGCATTTACACGTAAAATAATTTTTTTATAACTATTTCCGTTTGATAACTGTCGCCCTACTTTATTTGAATTTCAAGCCCATCAAAGGGTCATTTATATTTATGAAACTTTAATATTCGTATTAATCCTGGTTCAATGAATACCTACTCTGTATTGTACATTATTATGTTCATTCTTATCTGTGATGGGATACCAGTTTTCCTTGATATTCAACATTAAGTAAATAAGTACTAGAAGGGAAAATTCAGGGGAATTCCTTTTTGAGAAGTGCTATATTGCATAAAATTTTTCGATATGTTTACTTGAATATTCAAACATCAAATCGATATTGAAAAATTGAGAATTTTTTCAAAATTGCTTTCTGATTAATTTTGACAGATAATAAGAAATTTGTCAAAACCAAGATTAATAATAATTACAGATATGACAAATGTTCCCGTTAGAAGGTTCGATCAACTTCATAAAAGCTATATTTCTTTGCTTAACCCATAAATATTTCATAAACTTACCGCAAAATCTAACAAAGTAAGACAGTTCATATGATAATTGATGTTAACTGATAAATAGTTAAAAACGATTTTAGTGAGTCATTAAACAAGCGATTAATTCCAATCATTAAACTGTAGGCAATATAGAATAACTAGAATCTAAATTTAAAATGAACCGCGTTGACAGTACAGGACTTCTTAAATGGCATAATCCGAAACGATTAATGACGAGTTTTTGCTTTTTAATAAATGCCGCGGTAAAAACCGAATCCCGCATTACATTATCTAGTTATTAAACGCCTTATTTGTCGCATTGATGGGTTTCACACAGTAGCCGCAATCGAGAATTCCCATAAAATCTGCAACGGCCAAAGGAGCGAGATATGATTGACTTGTTTATAAATCGTATTTGCAAAAATCCCTTGAGATATTTTTCCAGTTAAGACCTCATTTATTTCAATTCAGTGACAAGGAGATGCGTAAAACACTAGTTATTTATCATTGGCGAGTTATTTAGCAATGAATAATCCGTGTGGCAAAAACACTTTCTCGGTATGTAATTATTGAAACAAAAAACTCGACAAGGAAAAATCAATTACACTCTCAACAATGTTTATAGGTTTTCTAAAATGTTATTACCAACCATCTATTGTGGGAAGTTGCTCATGATGCTTTAAAGAAAAATAGGCACGTAATGCTATGTTGCAAGTGCAAATTCTTTGTGAAATGAGCATTTTACACTCCTAATTTAATTCAGCTGTTTTACGGTTTTACAACCTGAAATATCAAAAAATATCTATTTTACAAAAGTCATACTTTCGACATGTGTACACCATATTTCTTGAACAGTCACGTCTTGCGTTCAATAAATCCTGGGAACGTACACCGACGCCTTTGAGAACATTTTTTGACCACCATAAGCTAGACAATTGAAATTTACCCCTCCAGATGTAACGATATTGCTTAGCATGGGAATAATCTGTAATTTGGCCAAAAATCCGCATCTGCTCCACACTCAAGGTGGACAAAACGACGTTTTTGCTGAGACTCCCTTCTTGTTACTTGATAAGCCCAAAACTAATAATAATTATTAGTTAGTTGCGCAATGAAACTACCAATTTTTGTTATTCAACAAGGGTCTTTTCTAGAACATAACTGATTTTTACCTTCTTATTTCTTTAAATTATCGGGTTCAATTCGCTATTTCTATTATACTTGCACTGATTCTAGGATTACCTAATATCACCCTTAAGTCGTTGAATGTTCTTTGTTCCCTTTTTACGACGCCTAAATTAAGGACAAGGGCCTTAACAGAAATTACAACCCCAAACATCCAATAGTTTCTCACCAAACAAACCCTTTTGAAAGTCCATTTTGCAACCTGTCTCGCAGATTTATACCAGCAAACAAACACGACCGCACAAGTGTTGGTTCAACCTTCCTAACGCTTTTTTTCACCCTAAGACCATTTGGAAGTTATTCATGGACGGCTATTTAAGGTGGGCTAGAAACCAGTATCTCCCATTAAAATAATCATTAAAAACTTGCTCTTACGATAATGGCTCATATAGGGGAAAAAACTGGTCAGAAGGTGTCCAAGCAAGTTACGACGAAGTGGTGTTTGAAAACACCACTTCGTCACAATTCGGGTTTCTCAGTGGTGTCAACCCCCTTGAAGAAATACTAGTACGTATTTGATCCTGAAACAACTTGTTTGACAGGTATACGAAGGTACAAATGTTAGAAAATTCAAAATTTTAAAGCAACGGGAAGATTCATTTTAGTGTCGTTTATTTTCTATTGCTCTCTAAACGCTCGTAATGATAATCTTCAATCTTCTTTAAATGTTTTAAAAAGAGTAAAACGAGATGGAGTTACGAAAGCAATTGATTTTGCCACACTTTCCACTATGGCTAATAGCGCAAATAACTCGTTCGATTTGTTAATTAACACATTATCAATTATCAGAACAGTAAATTATATGCCATTACGTGTATCTACATATATCTCGAGTGTCGAATTATGATATATTGTTTCGCAACATTTATATAATAGAAATTTCGATCACGATCGTTCCATAGTTTAAGCCACTGTATATGTCCATTAATATTGTCAATTTATCGACAGTTGGAATGAGAGAAACTTGTTCAGTGTGGAAAAAACTGCTTGTACTTCTTAGTTTTGATAAATTAAAGACACACTTTATATGTATGTATGTATTCTAGAATTTATATTATTATATTAATCTCTGAAGATTTCCTTAGTCTAGAAACACTTAAAGGAAATCAAAAAAGTGTTTTTATAAAACCTGCATTGTGAGACATTCACTTTATAACGTCTGCTAATTGGGTTGTAAGTTCTGCTTTTTACTGACGAAATATTTTATAGTAGAACACAATTCATTTTCAAAATAAGTCGACATAACTTGCAAAAAAAATCATTTAGCAGAATTCAGATACTATGTTTGGATTTGTCTGTTTTTGAATTTGGTTCTAACCATGTTAGTTTTCGTTGCAAATTTAAAAATTACAAAAGAACTCGTTTTGCTGCGTTGTATGCACAGAAATATAATAGACAGACTGGTGACTGAAGACAAGTTTTGACTAATTTTTAACGGGATTTTTACAAATTACAGTTAAGTATAAACACATTTAATGTTCGATTAGAGAAGTGAACGTAAATTCACTGCAATATCGAAATATATAGTTTAATCAAATAAATATTATACGACCAATAGAAAATTCAGAGTTTTTACCTAGCGTACCGACAGTTTGTTTAACGAAAGGCCGTAGTAATTGAGGACAGATAGTAAATTCTATTTTTAGCAAAATACTAGAGTTAGTGATAAGAGAATTTCAAAATGTACACAGTATCTTTTCATGCTTTTAATCCACTTTCTTGTGTATTTTCTTCTTCTACTAGCATTATTGATTTTAGATCTCTTTGCTATGCAAATTCTAGCCATAATGGATGCCTTACGTCAAAATCATCAACAACAGCTTCAATTTTTTCATTTCTTATGTTGCAATTACTTTTGTAATATACTTTTGCTTCATTATTTCTCGAATATCTATTTCGACCCACTCATTTTCAGGTTTCGTATTTTCTTCTAATTTACTATGGTATCCCGAATGACATTTTTTCATTTTTTTTTTCACTTCAAGAAGATTGCAGTTATATTTACTCATACTGTATGAGCTTATCATTTTTGACACTACCGTTTTTATGCAATTATTCTGAATTACCCAATATTGTGACATCCAAATAATAGCTGAAATTTTTCTGCAAGTTGGTTCTTGTTGAAACATGACGTATTTTGCAAGAAACGTTAATTGATGCGTAATATTCGGAAATGACACATACACCAGTCGGTTCCTGTTGCTTTAGTTGAAAGATTATTTGCGAGTTGCTTCATATTGCTTGTCACATTCTGCTTCAGTAGAATTGCGCCGTTGCAATAGAAGAACTCTGGATTGTAAAAGAAGAGTGTAAAATTGCAATTCTTGCCAATTATATTGAAACTCCATTCAGTGATATGCTGAGGACGTATGCAAGAACTAGATCTTTACTTTTTGAAAAAAAGCCTTTTCAGAAACCATCTCCTAGGATGGAAGTAGTCATAACATGAAAAAATTAGTAATTGAAACTATGATTTATATCGTCTATTATTACAGCGTGACAATTATTCATCATAGATCATTACTATGCCCGTTCAACATAAAATTAACCTTGCCCATAACCAATTGTTCATTAACGTTTATTAAAATCAGCGACAATAAATCAGAAGTGTCGCAGATCGCCAACCATTTTTCGCCAGTTAATCAAATCAGTTATTGAGTCATCGTTTGTAGTACCGTATTGTTTCAGATAAATAAAGAGGCGGCAAATGGGATTGAATTTCCTCGAATAAGTATGGAATTTGCATAATCCGAATATTATTCGTTCATAACGATAGATCAGAGTATTTGAAATTCCAGTAGGCTTTTAAAGTGTGACGGTATTAAGAACAACAGGTTTCGGTAGCAGTTTGAGTCAACCAAAATAAAAGGAATATTAATGATGTTTTGACAATTATAGTATCCATTCTGGTCAAATACTGGATCAGAAGTGAATCAAAATACCATCTTCCTTAAGACTCATTATCATTCCGTTGGTTAATATACATATTAAACCCTTTTAACTGCCAATTTCCGTCGATTAATAATGGTCATTCTTTTGGCAGGTAATATTCGTAAGTCGTATTAAAAAAATTGACGTTGCGTTCCTGCTGACAGTAACAATTTTGGTCTGGTGGTCTTTGTAATGGCTATTAATAACCTTTTGAAGTTGTCCTGTGGAGCAGAACAAGTAGCAGAAAACTACCGGGTAATGCACGTGTTTTAATAATTTAGATCCGCCATCTTAAAGGAGTGGTAAGTAAAAAATAAGGTGTGCATCACATATAAAAACCGGATGTCTGTTCCGGTTTCTGGTCGTCTCAATGGGCCATTACCTGCTTGCACATATTACTTACTTATTGTCTTTGGATACAATTAAATATTGGTCATCATCATCTTATTTGATGACGCTTCAGTGACATTTTTTTTTTTGTGTAATTTCACAAATACGGTATTAGTTTTAAAAAAGGTAATTAGTGAAGAAAAAAAGTTAACCCTCAACCACCATAGATCCTTTTGTTTTGACTACGGAAGGGTTGAGTAAATTCGGGCAAGATTTTTTTTAAATTACAAAAAATGTTAAAGGGTTTTGTGTGGTATATTTTTATTTGGAGCACCTGGTCCGAAAACCAGGTCGGCGACTAACAACACACCTGGGCAAAGTATACCCTTTGCCTTGATTTAATAAGTGGTTTTTTATTGACGACTTGATACTAAATCGTATTGGAATTAAGATTACTAGCGGCGTGTTGAAACTTGAACAAATTCAGCGTGATACCATTTTGCACCATTGTCGGTAATCATTTAAATTCGTGTTCTAAAGATGTTCAAGTTTCCAAATCATTTGCGACGTATGCTGAATTAGGAAATATTCCACAGCTCCTAATACACAGTTGTTTTAAAATCAGGAAGTAGACGACGAGGAAGAACTTTTCGATTTATTCCAAGTCATAAGGTGCTATAAATATTTTTATATCATTTTTCGTATATGGAAGTGCGTTGATTAAGTTTTAACATCTTGTGAAAATTAACAATTGTATAATTCCAGTAGTGCAAAAACTCAATGTTTGTTCATTAAATACAATCCTAACTTAGCGCCACATAATTGTGTAGGTACCTCTAATAAAACAAAACAAACACAAAATGTACCTAACAATTAACGGCCAAACATGAAAATCGTCACCTTTCCTTTCTTATTAAAGACCAACAACTCGAGTTCCCAGATGTTGGGTTTTCTTCACGGCACATCTGTTCTCTACCGGGGATTCCGTAAGGGGAGTTCCTCCAAAATCAGATTATCAATTGAAAATTTCCCGTTTAATCAGTACATGTGTAAAACAATAGGGCCATTTTGGATGACCTTATCCGGTTTCAGTCAGATGCTGACCCTACCTGTACAGATGTTCGATCCCGAAAAAGGTGTCTCTTTTATAGAAATGAAAATCCACCCCAGTGCAGCCAGGCAGCCACTGCACATATCTGCACATGTCAACGTGAACGATGGCCTCGGCCAGGTGTGAGGAGGGGTGGCGGGAGGTGCTGCTGCCTCGACAACTACCCCCTCGACGTCGTCGGGGCGCTTTCTGGTTCCGGAACGCGTAACGGTCTTTCCAATAAGGTGCAGCTGTCACGTATGAAACGCGTGCCGTCGGTGAGGTATATGGACTATTTCCAGTGGCGTGACCACATTTTTCTATTAGTTAAACAACATGAAATTATAACATAGACTATTTGGGAAGGAGAAGAGAATATGAAAGAAAACAAGCATTTATTACAAAAAATGTATGTTTTTTTTAATATTTAGATAAATGGTACATTAAAATGAGTTTATTTATAAATATTCTTTTAATAACAATTTCTAGGTACTATTAGGTTCTTTTTATCCAAAGTTGTAGATCAACCTAATTGGAAATTTATGGGAAGAACAATGTCCGTTAGATAAACGAATAATCTGTAAATAAAGAACCTAAGTTGCAAATGGATTGCGATATAATGAAGAAATAATGCTCCTAAAGAGGTTTTTGAATAACAAAAAGTAAATATTATTAGAAATATAATTCATTGCGTCATTGACACTGAGGTTTTCAATTTTTTTATTGATATGAAAATGTTTCACTTGCTTTTTACCACCATTTCTAAAGCAAGCCCGGATTTTCCAAAATTCTAAAAGGAATTAAATATGTAGATGTTTTTCACGAGGATAATTTCGAATATTGCTTATTGTTAGTCAAATTTCCAAAGAATGACGATCTAATTTATCATTAACGGTGTGTGAGTTGGGGAGCAATCATCGGTTCGATAAGCACGCATTCTGGTGTTGCATCGACGAATTCCGGACACGCAGAAATGAACGCTCGACGGCACGTGCTGCCCCATCCCATCAGCTGGTCATCTTTCTTTGTGGCTAGCATTTCGGATGACCGGGCACGCCAACGCACGGACAAAGCCTAAGTTGGACTTTGGGTCCATCGAATACGCAAGAATTTCTTATACTTTTCACTTGTAAGACACGTAACGAATAAATGTAATACCCTAAATAAGTGTGATAAGAGTTTAATGTTGTTTTAGCATAAAATTAAAAACAATTGATTTTTGTAATTTATTCATGTTTTTAATATTGATTAGACTTTTTATATAAAGAAAATATGTATTATATATTTTTTATTATTATTCGGAATGAGTTTCTAGTCAGTTTTTTTGTGTAAAATAATATTTATAAAATTGTATTCAGTGCTTTGGCAGGTTAACACAGTTCAAGGTTATTACTGAATTGTATTAAAGTGCACTCAAATAAATAATTTTGCAATTCGATCCATGCAAGGAAAACTACAGCAACTTATTATAGAACATGGTGAGAGAAACGATTTAAAGTTTTTAACGCTAGCTAAATGAGAGATCCATGAAACATGATAAATGATTTAGTTATTCACTTTCCGCTTATTCAGAGTGTGAACGAAGTCAAATAAAATTGCATATTAATTTTCCGGAACGGTATTATTAAAAACAATTTCTTGTTAACAAGTTTTCTATCTTAACCCACTATTGAACTCCCCTTAAAACAAAGGTATCGACACATACATAAACCTATGTATTGCGCCAGCTGACCGAGTTACGCAATTTTTTTTGCGAAATCGGGCGCAAACAGAGCACGATATGATCCTGAATAAGAAAAAAATACAACAAAACAACCAGACAGCATCCAGCAGCAAGCATAAGGCACCCAAAGATTAATAATACTGTTTTTAGCAGGCTCTGTCGAGAACACACCTGCCTGCCCCACTAAGTTGAGCTGCGTTCCGATTGGTTGTTGGTAGGTTGGTAACTTTTCATTGGTCTTATGGCACGTGGATAGAATATGGTGGGGACGCAGTTAATAACTACGCAGTCCCTCTTCTTCAGTTTAGAGTGAAACGAGTTTTCTCGAAGAGTAGATCGTCTCTGGTACGTTTTACATTTAGCGAGCCGGGCAATTTTACGTTATTAGTGTAGTTTTATATTTTTTCGTGAAATAAAAGTTAAGTGATCATCATGCCGATTTCTATTATGGCAAAGAATTATTCGAACTGTCCATTAAAAAAGAGACCGATTGTTTTTGAAGAGGATCGTGACATCCCTGATGAACCTGAAAATCTTTCCACTAAACCGGAAGATTTAAGTAGAACTGGAAGACTAGCATCAGTGTCGCCACCTTCATCACCACAATCATCTCCAGACTCCAGGTTATCACCAGTGTCATCGGAACCAATAAGCACACCCCCATCGTCACCTCCTGTATCTGAACCGTCACCAGGCCATTTTTACCATGCACAACCAGTGAAAGTTGAATCACGTCTTCCGCTTTATCCACCCCCGATTAGTCCAGAATATGCTCCACAAACGTGGCATCGAAGTGTGGCTCCCATGTACCCCTCGTACTACCCAATGCCTTATTACGGTCATCATGAAGGCTTATACATGCCACCTCATTCACCATATAGTGACAGTTCATTATCACCTCCACATCACATGCAACAACCTCTCCAGCCACTGGCACTAAGACCGACAGTGTATTCCACAATTGACCAGAGTTCGTTGAGCCCCAGCAGTTCAACCAACTCACCACCACCAACCTCATTAAGTTCTGCAGAGGATTTGTCGGAAAAAAGAAAACAGGGAATTAGACACCAATGTCCCGATTGTGGTAAAAGTTACTCCACATTTTCCGGATTATCTAAACATAGGCAATTTCATTGCGCTGCTGGTGATGGACCGAAAAAATCGTTCAGCTGCAAATATTGTGAAAAAGTGTATGTGTCCTTGGGAGCATTAAAAATGCACATCAGAACGCACACCTTGCCTTGTAAGTGTACGATTTGTGGCAAAGCATTTTCACGACCTTGGTTACTGCAAGGCCACATCCGTACACATACCGGTGAAAAACCATTCTCGTGTACATACTGTAACAGAGCCTTTGCGGACAGATCCAATCTGAGGGCCCATCTACAAACTCATTCAGATGTCAAGAAATATTCCTGTACAACATGTAGCAAAACGTTTTCTCGCATGTCACTTTTAACCAAACACACTGAGGGCGGTTGTACGGGGTCCAGTCCGACACTTTTACATGCCGTTGATAAAATGTACTAATTTTTACTGCATTTTCAAACATTCCTTTTTCACTGTTCCTGATCTTTCAATGTCGTTTGTTTCATATCAAAACAGTGCCTTTTTGAAAAGACTGAGCAAACTAAAAATTGTACAAAATTTTAATTAATTAGGTAGCTTTAAGAAAAAATATACTATATATCTTTGTAAATATGTTTTTTTAGATCTGTTAACCGAATTGCCGAGCTGTAATCCGAGCAAGTTTCTTAGAAAGATATACATATATATACATCTGTATATGCCAGTATCTTTCTAACAAATTTCAGTTTTTCTAGTCAAAGAATTGTGTAAAATAAGCATCTATTTATATTTATATGCCATTGTATAGTGCCTTACTTACGTTTTAAGATATATTCAGATTTTATATCTTTTATTTAATTAAAAGTGTTATCCATTTTGATAACTAGTTGTTTTATTTTTGTTTACTCCCATCTAAAAATAGCAAGATTTTATGTTGATTCTAAAACCATTTAGAGGAATAAACATAAAAAAAAATTTATTGATTATTTTTAAACTTGGTGTTAAAAACATACATAGTTATAAATTCAATGCCAATGGCTCACAACGCCATCTATCTTTAGATATCCTCAGAATTACCCATTTTCGATTTGATAGCAACTTCAAAAGACGTTGAATGCCACGAGGCTATAATTTTGCCGCAAATGAAGAAACGAGAATTTTTATCAACATGGAAGTCATCCGTCTAAAGACAGTTCACTCGTGCACTGAATAAATATCATAAAATCGCAGTCAATTAGTTAACAATAGTTGGAGAATTTCTAGTTTAAACGCTAAAGAAAATTGATTGAAGACTGGCAATAAGATCAATTAGTCATACGAAGAAACGTCGGATTAATTTGATAGATGGTGCAGGACAAAACGGGACACACACCTAAAAGGCGCAGCTCGACGTTTTCTTTTGCCAGGCAATGTCTTTGAATTCGACACTTGTTCGACGAGTGCACTAGCCAAGGCCCCAATGAGACCACAGAAATGAAAATAATAAATCCGAGCAATGAAGAATACCAATTTAGCGTTGCAAAATACCTTTTGACATTGATGAGCGCTGGTGCATCGGCGAGGTGTCAAGAATTCGATGACTTGTATCGAAACCACAGGTTTTTTCTTTGGAGCCCATCCCAAACCTGTAACAATGGTGTGTACTGTTATGGTTACTTAACAGGGCCGTTTTGTTTCCAATCCTAATAGGGCATATGGAAATTCAAGGAGATGGGGCTCGAGTTGTGCGTGTACGTGTCGGGTGTGTCTTTCTTTTCTGGTCTTATTGTTTTCTGTATAAACGACACGTGGGCAGGTGGAGATTTTGGCACCGACGAATTCGAGTCTTCTGACCTCTCACACGTACACAATCAGTTCTGGATGCTAATTAAAGGACCACCGATGAAAAACAATACCTTGCTAGCGGTATAATATCGAAAATTCAAATTACCTGGTTTTAATAATGTGTTCTTTACTTTCGATGAAGGGTGCGATGACCTGGAAATGGCTTTAAGTGGATTTAATTAAAAACAATACATTCCACAATGAATATTACATTTCAAGAATGATTTACAGTTTTCATTGACATTTGACTTTATTTTTACGAATGGAAATAGAACTTGTACGTTGTACTTTACACTTACGCCAAGTGGATAAAAAATTGGTTAGTTTAAAAAAAAATGTTGACGGTAGTTTCGAATGCGCGACCTACCACCACCTGCCAACCCGTAATGATAGTGACAAGCATTTTTTTGTCCATAAGTGTACGCCTCCGTCTAGTAAATGAACAATCAAAATTTATACACCAACCGGCCTGTGTCTAAAGTTGATCGTAGTAAAATGGGAGGTTAAACTTACCATACAATGAAGCGCTTTTCAACAGTTCCTATAAAATTGAGTCTTTATTTTAACATTCACCTTTAACATCACGTCAACCGCTAAAACTAATAGTAATAAAGGTCTGGCCCGGGCGTTTTTTAATAAAAAATTACCATTGATCTTAATAAAATGGTTACAATGTTATCACACAATGGACGAGGTTTTCGCAATTCAATGTTAATGAAATTTGTTAATTAGATCTCTGTTTTAGGTACCTGTGTATGCTATTCTATGTGGAGGTTATTCATTCAATTCTATTTAAACACAGTTACTTCGGCTGTACTTATAAGCGATTTTTATG
Source organism: Hypothenemus hampei (assembly GCA_013372445.1). Classification (NCBI taxonomy): domain Eukaryota; kingdom Metazoa; phylum Arthropoda; class Insecta; order Coleoptera; family Curculionidae; genus Hypothenemus; species Hypothenemus hampei. Next base: position 195,765 of record JABRWK010000062.1, read on the forward strand.
AAGAAAAAAAAATTACGTACATAATTTCTGTTCAACTTAAAAATTCTATAACGTTTAAATGGAATAGTTTCGTTGCTCAATCCTTTCAGTACAGTTGTTTAAACGTTTTATTGTTAATAGCATTTTTCTTTTTTAAAATTTATGGCGGCTCGATGCATGTACATTTAAAAATACTTTAATAACTACGACTACAATAAGTAGAACAAGGTATTTCATACCGGCGCATTGGAAAAATTCTGTTGTCAATAATTAGAAAGGATTAAGTCGAATCAAATTTAGTGAAATTGACAGGTGGGATATGGGAGTAAAACAATGAAAACAAATTGCAATTTAATATAGAAAAAAAAGTAAAACTTTTGCGCTTGACTTTCGCACGGCATACTTAAGTATTGATTTGTTTAAATGTTTGTTATTTTTTCCTGATTCGAAATAACAGTTCTTGTAACCAGAGACAATCAAACGAACAATAACTGACCGCCCTTTATGCATATTTAGCAGGATAATCTGCCCCGCAATGTTGATGTTTTCGCAAAATCCATTCAGGCATTCTTCCCGCTCCTCGACTGAAGAAGAGTGTTTCGAATACCGTATCGAAAATCCCGTCTAAACACTTGATGACGTGAAAAAAGAATAAAAACATCTTTTGAAAAGTGATGTTTGACAATTGACGAAGTATCCGGTCTCACTTTCCAATTTATTTAGATTGTATAAATTTGCATAAAAAGTGACTGTACAATATGTACACATGTATGTTGCAAACAGTCATTTCGATACTGTCTGCAGAAAATGATGTATGTAAATCAGAAAAAAAAGTTGGCAATCATTTTTTTTTTTAATTAACTCCGCTTTTAAGAAAGATCTATTCGTAATCATGGTCCTCTAATAGACATTCGAATGAATTAAAATAAATTATATTCAAATCCTTACAAGAAACCGTTGCGTAATCAGGCGGATTATTGATTTGGTTTTCTATTTACATCTAGTCAAATAGAAATGCAAGATTGAAGTTTTTTCTTTCAGGCAGAAACTGTAGACCACCCAAGTGAGGACGAAAAAGAAAAGGATCTCCGTATCGGGGGCCGTTTTAAAGAAATTTATTAAAATTCATATCCCTATTTTGCCAGTTCAAAAACGAGTATGTATTGTGTTTGCCTACACATGCGTAGACTATAAATGTCTTAACCACCTGTTGGAATTGTTCTCAACGAGCGGTGAGTAATAACAAAATTACAGATCCTATCTTTTGAAAACTGTATATGGAACACGAAAATTTCTTATATGGGTATGGGTAACCGTAATGTTATCTGGACATTTGGCGTTTCCGATAACTTCCTAAAACACTGTAAATGGTCTTCTCGAACCACCTTATCATATAATACCGTAACTAAAGTCCATGTTCGTCGTTGATATACTGCCCATATGTTCAGAGCTTCCCTTTTTGCATTTAACTCCGTGTAATTAAAAATGAGAAAGCAAAAGTGTTGAACCACCCGAACAGAATTTGGTTAGACGCTCTCCGAAGGAGGTAGGTAGGTAGGCAGATAACAGGTGGTTTTCAAGGTCTCTGACCCGACAACTTCGTGAAATTTTGAAGTGCGTTTTTCGCCAGGGTAACAGGTACTGCCTAACAGGTTGTTCCGAAGGCGGATTCTATTAAAGCGAGACTAAAGGCTTCATTGGCAATTACTGTGGCTGTTGCCCTCTCGATCATCATCACGTATTTGACTTTGAGACAATAAAATCGGAAATTTATAGTCTGGTCTTGTGCAAACAACAACGGTAGACGATTTTCGCGTAAATTTTGAGAAAAACTCGAAGTCGAGGTGAATAGTTTTGGGTAAAGTCTGTATTTGTCCGGATATTGAAATTGATAAAAGATCTTTTGGGGTGAGCGGCCATGAACTTGGACGGATAATGTTATCGGTTGAAGAATAAATATTAAAATTAACGTTTTTTTTTCTGTTCCTACGGTTTCTTGCATATTTGTACACAGTAGGTATAGTTCTATCTTTAATTCATCGAAATTTCAGAAAGAAACTTATCGAATTTCGGATTAAATCGAATTAAAACCACTAAAATTATCATATTTTTGTTGTTTCAATTGAAAAAATATGTAAATGTTGGATGTTTGAAATATTTTCAAAATTAAATTTTAACTCTTTGTTTCTTTGCCTTTTCTTGCTTAAATAATTATTGCTTTCATTTGATATTTATAATAAATAAGAACATCTGTTCAGAGGAATTTTTAGTTTATTACTTTTAAAGTAACACGTATTTTAACATTTTTATAGGTATTCAACGATTTTATTATCAGAAAAAGCTAACAATAAGCAATAAAATGTTTATAATATAGAATTTAATCAATTATAGCAAATATTACATTTAAATTTGAAAGCTACTGTTATCGATAGAATAAAATAACTTAGATATATTGAAAGAAAGTTTACAACAATTTTATGTTTTTGCAATAAATTTATGTCTTTTCGTTTTGGCTTTTTTGCTATTTAAAGTGATTTAATATAAAAATGATAAAAAATTCAAATTAATATCGATTATGAAAAGATCTACTATTGAAATGCATATCCACTATGGAATTTTCACTTTTTTATCTTTTCGTCTTAGATTCTTCATCTGCAACTCATTCTTTCTTGTTTTCTATGCAGCTGCACTTTAAAGATGTTTAAAAGAATAAATTGAATATTACTACACAGTTACTTATAATACAATGAAGCCATAATTTCAAAGAAATTTAAAGATTTTTGAAAGAAAAACGAATGATACCTGTTGTATAAAACTCGCTCTAAAATCGAATCTCGAAAAAGTTTATTAACCTGCTCGAAACCTGAACATCTGACCCGTACCCGCCAAGATACCGGAGCATACACAATACCGTCTTTAACAATAACGTAAAAGACGATAAGATTCAGCAAATAGAAAATGTAAATTCCGACATACGTGACGATTCATATCTATGCTAAACGCTCCGGTGTTCGTCTGAACACATACGGCGTTGATCAGATTTCCAATTACATTGGGAATTATTGTTGGGCAAAAGACGAAGATATAATTGAGAGGCTTCTCTCCCTGCGTCTGCATCATATGACAGTTGACAGAAGAATAAAAATGTCAACTAGTCTGGTAGCACATGGATAGATTAGGATCTTCTCTTATATTATGACTCATGACTTATGACACAAACACATTCATACACAGAGTCACACTCACACGCATACGCACACAGATACATACACTCACATACACATACATACAACATCAACAAATCCCAGTCCAGTTAAGATGAGATCGGACTAGTCGACTTTACCTGTTTCCCAGGAAAAGCGGCCGATTTGAATACGTTCAAGATATCACATCGGTCCGAACCCATATGGTATTTACATGGACAAAAAAAGAAATGCGGCGGCTTATTTCGTAGGCATCCCATGCAAATAATCAACTAATAGAAGTGAAGCAAAACATCAGATAGCCGGAGATGTTACTAGCCCGGCTGCTCGGACAAATATAGCGTAAGGAAGTGTTTTGAACATTGATCGCTCTCACCGGCAGTTTTATTTTAATTGGAAGTTTGTTCAGGATTTCAGCTTTTTTCCATTGCGTAAAATGTCTTTGAATTCGAAGTGGGGAAATTTGTACATTTACCAACTTGGCCATATTGGGCGACGAAGAAATCATTGACAAGATTCTTAAAGTATTTCATGTATATGGGATGTTAAATATAAAACTGCAAAGAACTGTTCGCCAATCCTTTTTTGCCTCATATGTTTAACTTAACTAAAGCGTATCATTCATAATGTTCTAATTGCCATTTCTCCACTGCAAAGGCTTAGTTAAGGAGACGTGATATCCCTTGGTGCAGCAGGAAGAAGCTTAAAGTCAATTACGTTCTTTATTTAAATATATGTCCTCATAAAACACAGCTTGGCAATGAGATTCTTAATTTTGCAACACTTCATTTAACCATTGAACCATTTAAAAACAAACAAGGGATTTACGAAGTACTTCTTAATCCTCAATGTTTTCTTGATGCAGTATTTCAACCATTTTCTTCGTCAAAAATCATTTGCAGCGCTTGAAGAACAGTTTACCTTTCCGTTGACCGATGGAGAACAATATGCATGGACCTGTGATTGGTATTGATCACTTTCTACTTTAACATTTTCGAAATTTAATTTCATAAAATTCCCGTATATAGACATTTACCATTAATGTACACCTAGTGGGACACTTGGTTTAGTAAAAACCACATAAGGCTTNAGGCTTCTTATTGAACCTGAATTTATAACCTACTTAACCAACATATAATATAGAACTCTATCAATGCACAATGTTAGCCATATTCGAAGAAATTAATAAACTAAACCTAAAAGTAAATTTGTCATTTATACGAATCGAGTTTCTCTTACGAAGGAACCAACCGTAAATCGACGCGGCGAAAGAACAGAACAAAAGGTCCCGTGGTAAGTACGTAACGAGCACAAGTCAGATTCATATTTATAATTGGTCACACTATATCCATGTAGGTCTAAATCAATTTATTTATTCAAATATAATCACATAAACACGCCGATTGGTGTGGCGGTAAGAGGTAATGCCGCCGCATAATAGACATTGTGAGTCATGTGTCACTCATTAAGACTTACATTATGCCATCCTCTGCAGTCCGTGTGTATCGTTTAGATCTTGATTTTCGTTGTAACGTATTTATTTCGTTAATGTTATCATACGTAACGAGAAAGTTGACTCTATGACATGTTCTTTTCGTCCATTAAATGCCCTAATACCCCGTAGATTACGGTAAGAAATCCACACAATAAAAGCTCATCAACCAGATGTTCAATGTAGGTTGGATATTTATGATTTACATGTTACAAATAATGTAATGTAATCATCATATTTCTATTATTTGGTTAAAAGAGGTGAAACCACTCTCAATGAAATTCCATTCGAGAAAATTTTGCTTGCTTTTGTTTAACCAACTATATTTAAATTAATTTTCATTGTAATGCGAGCGCCACCTACATTGTTACTTGATATGAAATCCTTCGGTTCATTAAAATTCTTTATTGCTAAGACCACAATGGCTCTTTTAAGCAAAATATGAGTATTAATTAAACTGCATACTCTCGGGAATTCTTTCTAACACCCAAACTTCAAAATTTTAAGTCTTGAGTGCATGAGTTGCAGTGTTGCAAGAATGAACCATGCTTAAAAGAAATTCCTATAATTTTGATGCTAGACTTGGAACTTTAAAGTTTTAAATGTGTAATACATAAATGTATTATTAGCCTTATTAGACATGTAGTCTTGCCAAAAATATCTCTTTTCTATGTCAAGGAACTGTCAGCACAACCTTTCTTGTCGAGAACAAATTGGTACAATTATTGAGTTTCAGCGAAGAAATATATTGGTTATTGTTGTTTTTGTTGGACTCTATGCTAAACCCCCAACAGATTAACATTAACCGTCAATTGGGGTTATAAGGAACACTGGGGGCAATAAGGAACAACTCTTTCAGTTTGTGTTCGGAGGAGTTCGTGTTGAATTTTAATTTGGAAATATGTGAACATTGAAGGGTTTTATAGAAGGTTGGAGATTCATATACTTCCAAGTTGAAAATTCAACACGAACTCAACACAAACTGAAAGAGTTGTTCCTTATTGCCTCTTGTATTCCTTATTACTCCAATTGACGGTACGTGAAAATTTTTCACAAATAATACAATTCTTCAACTGTTAAAATGGATTCGGAACTTAAACGTCGCAACACGATTTACTGGACCAACTCAGTGAAAATCGGTTACACACTCCATTTTATTTTAATTAACATTTATTGTCCTAATAATTATTAGAAAAGGTCCATATGAGGTAGCTGACGTTTTAATTATTGTAATAATTAGGAAAATTCAGGTCCTAATTAAAGATCAAAATGAACCAGTGATGTTTTATCGATGAAACTTTCTATATATTTTCTCGAGATCCTCTTAGGGGCATTAATTTTGCAGCAGGTGCTTGAGTAGGCGTCAGTTTGTATATTATTAAAGACAACTCGAGATAATTACATGAATACATTGAACATAAACCATAAAATTTTGCGGGGCAAGTGAAAACGAACGCTGTCATCGCATCACGAAAAATGTACGGGTACCTTCTTTTTTTTTAATCGAGCGCATGTAAAGCAGGCCGAAAATATTTATTACTGGTACCGCAAATGAATCGCAAATTTTCCCGAGAGAGAGAGAAAGAGAAAGAGATAATTATTATTGCGGCAAAGCGCATTTTGAGAATTAATGGATCTTATATTCGTTTTACAAAGATCCCCCTTGCGTTGTGCAAACCGAGTTTTAATGAGCGGTGAAATTAACAAAGAGCAAATTTTTTGGTAATTTATCATTATTTTTTCCCGTATTTGCGTGGGCGTTATTGTTACAGGTTACGTAATCACAGTTTAAATTTTTTGTAGGTGACATTTTGTCAAAACAATAAATAATATTAAAGTTAATTAATTTCTATTAATCTACCTCGACATGTCGTTAAGCTGGTACTTTTTGCATTGACAAAATATGTTTTTTTTTTAATGGGAAAATCTTTAGTTGGAGCCTCAACGTTCCTAAGTACTCATTCATATTGTTAATAAACTAATTTTATATTATTAAAAGTAGTTTTTTCAACTAAACAATTTGATATTAACGTACAATCTCTTGTTCAGATGAAACTGTACAATTTTACATCACTTAAATATTGTTTTCATATTAAGAAAAAAGTACAATTGCTCTCGGTCTATTGTAAAATTAATTATGGCGTTTTCGAGACAATGGATTTCTTTACTCTCGATTACATAAACCATCCAGATAACATCGAAGAGTCAAAATTTATTCAGTGGGTAACAAACACCAACTTATTCAAAAGGAAAAAAAACTTTTTCGGGCTCGTAGAATAAGAAAATCGATTTTAAATTTAAATTATCGTCTATGGCCCTCCTAAAAAGGAGTTTATTTTGTATATCTTCTGTTTTGAATAATTATCTTCTTTTTTTTTTTCTATTTTTGAATTGTGAGTGTCTTCGATTTCAAGAAGTATAAATTATTTATTGTTGTCGACCTGCGCCCCATATACTACTTTACCAGTTTCGAAATGAGCTGATTATATCGGGAAGTCGTTTATCACCGATGCGACAATAAACTATGTAATCACTTCGGACGCCTATATGCTGTCCTGTCACAAAAAGCAATAATACTTGGGCAGTGGACAAGATTCGTTCTTTCGACAATATGCAAATTGATCGAGCAAAACAAAATGAAGAAAAATAGTATCGGGAGCTGGAAACAGTTACCACATTACCTTTTTGATATTAGGAATTATTGAAATTTATTTCTAAATCAGGAAGTAGTTGAAGATTGATCCGTTTCTTGAAACTGTAGCGGAACTGAATAGGGCTGAATATATTATGAAAAAGATCGCTGCTTAGTTTTGAATTGTTTTTTTGAAAGTTTAAGCTGATTGTTAAGTTAAATAGGTCAGTTGTGAATGTCAGTTAGAGCCTAATCAATCTGTAATTATTGCGCAGTAATAGTTAGTGACCCAGGTTAAGGGTTGTAAGTCTATGATAAATTTGAAATAAAATTCTTGATCCTGGATTTGTGCAAAGTTTACCAAATAAATTGACAAAAATAAGTATAATACATTTGCATGTGTGTATGGTTATCAATAAGTAGTAGAATACATTATGATAATAAAAAAGTTCAAACCTCAAATGCATATAGACAGAATTTACTACGCCATATGTGGCAGGAAACATATACACAAGGCAATGTCGGATTGCTCTTTGATCAGCAAGTGATATAAACATTGTTAAGTGTCAGGTTATAGCGTGCATATTCCGATTGCATAGATTATTGGATACATTGAATATCTAATATCTAAGGCATCGACCAAGTAGCAGACTACAGTAACTACTGTCGAAGAATTATGAAAGTATTTTTTCATGGAGTTTCAATACACAATTACGGTTTAAGAGAGTTTAAATCCTCAAGATTTGCATACAATATAAAAATTTTATTTTTTTTCCGGTACACTTCTCTAAAACAAAAAAATAATAATCGTGCAATGGTTTCATTCGTACACACGAGTGTTGTTTATGCCAATGTTTTTAAAATGCCGTTCATCATCCCCGAAAATAAAAGGAAAATAAATTCGAATGGTTTTCAGGTCGCAAAGGTTAATGATTATTTATGACGCGATGGTGTATGTGTGTGTGGAACCATTGTGCAAAAAGGTTTTAAATTTCCATTAAATTTTTTTGTCGTCTTGGGTCAGGTGAGACGGACGGTAACGGATTATTTTTGGGGGCAGGTAATTGACGGTGCAATGTTGTAAATGAACTGAATGATCATTCACATGCTATGGTTTTAAGGCACTTTCTACCTATAATGTCGATATACTAAGTGAACCGTAGCTTTCCTCTTCATATAATTACAAGAAACTCAAAAGTTTTGGTAGTGAAGTTCCTATGGTAAATTTCCATCAAAAATTTGAAATTTGTAAAGAGAAACCTTGAAGAGAAACACTGATTTTAACATGCAAAAATGTGAAATTAAAATTGTTGTTTTCGCACAAGAAAGAGATGAAAATTAACACACATTGGGTTCGTCACACACCGGATATCGCCGCCTCTCAATTTGAGCATTTTAAAAAGACTCTCCTTAAAATTAAGGGCGTGCACTTTATAAGATTATTGCTTTTGTAATAACGGAAATTAGAAATATTAAGTTCCTTCACGGTTTCTTAGCATTGTGTTCAAAACTTAACGTCAACTATTAAATCACTCGAATCGGCGCAGTTGTGGGTTCGTAGCGTCGATTTTATATGTGATAGCGTTAAAAAATTGATATACGGTTACCTCTATACATATAACCTGACACCCACAAGTCGAAAGCGCTTTCTAACTTTCCAATCGTCGATTTTTTCCCTCGACTAAACCGATTGTGAACTTACACCTGTTTCCTAGCAACAACTAATTTGTCTGTAACACAAGACCTATGCTTCTTCGAATGTGTTATATAAATCTATTACCTGTGATTCTGATTAGGTTTAGACTACCGCAGAGCGTTTTGAATAGTTAAGAAATATTGAAAAAAATAACTTAAGTAGACCGGATTTATTCAAATGGGATATTTAGGACCATCTCAAGGTACCGGTAACGGTACCAAAAGTTCGAGGGTCATCGAGGTTTTCGGTGACATACTGATGGGTATTTTTATCGGAACCACCGATCAAGAAATCCACGTTCCGTTTTACGTATTGTCAGCAACAATACGCTTTTGGTTCTTGGTGTGTGTTTATGTTTATGTAAAGGATCGTTTTTTACATAAACATGTTAAATTCCTTGTCGATTTTGGTGCGAGCTTTCGAATTGTACGATATTTTCTTTTACCATTTCGGATAAATTCGTCGGAAGGTCTTTATACAAAGCTTCGAATACGGTTGTTTTTGGGAAAACGCTGATCACGACCAATGAGATTTACATATTTTTAACATTACCTCATTCAAACGCTGCATATTTCATTCAAATCAGTATTTCTGGTTTTTATCCAGATTCCTGGTCAAGCGAGGATATAATGGCTAAGAACTAAAAGACCCATTTATTGGCCTTAACTGAGCAAATTCTAGAAGAAATACATTCGATTAGTAAATGTAAAGAACCCCTTATAGAAGCATTTTTCTCTACTTTTAACTAAATGTGTTACAAAATTGTCCATAAACTTAATGGAAACCCTTCTCGTAACGCTGTTCCTTCCTAGTATGGATTGTGCTGAACAACCAACACCATCATTATCTTTGGCAAATCAATGATATCTGTTGCTTCATTCAGGCGAACATTTCATTTTTATATGAGGCCTGTAAATATTACATAAATATTTTTTCGGATTCGTTTATAAATCCAAAAGCTGTTACAAAAAGTCGCTTCTTTTCAATCTAGCTAAATCTGCTCGCGTCTTCATTCGATTGCTTTTAAACTTCTGTCTATTTAGACCCACCGTAGGCTTTGAAATCAATCCATCCTGCATTGTATTAAATCTCAACAACTCTTTTGACTTTCTTCATAAAAAGTTAGTAGAATTTATAAACTTCACTTCATAGTTCTACCATCTACATTGTAGTTTTCCCCTTAGTTCTTCCATAATTGACCTTAGCAGTAACCTCAAACGGTGTCTCTCCTTTCCTCGAAAATTTTTTGAAATCTTCCTTTGAAAATCTTACCTTCCGATATGGTAAGCTCGATTGCCAATTTTGTCATTTCCGTTTTAATGATCACAAGGTTCATCAGTGCACTGCTTGCTAACTGCACCTCGTCGTGCATACTGTCGGTCAATTAGTGGGCTTTATGATTTCGCCTTTTTAATGACTCTTTGACATAGTTCGATTTCTTCTTGATATTTCTTAATTAGGCTAACATTATATTTAAATTTTTTTTGCTTGAAATTTCGCATTTTTTCCAAATTTTCTTTTATATCTTTCTTACATTTCTGCATATTCTTGTGTTTCAAATCATATCTTGGCAAATTTCAAAATTTTGTCTAATTTTTTCTTCATTTTCATTTCCTTTATTTTGATTAATTGGTTTCAGAGTCACAACAATCATTACCGAAAATTATTCATTAATTCAGTCTTCTCTCCAAATCATCTTCAAAATTCAATTTTTTTCTTGAATTTATACAAATGATTCACTGATTCTCTGATCGCTTGATCAGTTGCTCCATTTATCTTCGTTGTTGTTTTTTGTTGTAAGTTATAAAGGACACTAGCTGCTATAGTTATTTAAAAACAATGTAACTTTGAAGATGTTTACCTCTTAACTGGTCACGCTACTCGTCATATTCATAAAAGCACACTATTAAGTTTGCGGATATATTCATTATAATCAGTTGAGAGGTTAAAGTTTGTCTTTTCTGATTAAAATTTTTCTGTTTTCCAACTTTTGCATCGACTCACCTTATTAAAGTTAATACTCACACTGGTACTAAAACTTCGAATGCTGTTAACTGAAATGTTGGTTGAAACGGTTAAAACGATCAAAAATTTTTAAAAACATGTGTTTATTTCAAATAAAGTTTTGTAATGAATATTAAAATAAAGAAGATTAAAAAAAGACCTGTTGACTTTTATTTTTATTTTTTTTTCTCTTTTTTTAATATACATTATTTCAATTTTTATTGGAACTTCATTTTAAATAAACACATATTTTTAATAATTTTAATTAATTAATGAAATTCCCAGTTCCAAAGCCAAATATCTCGAAAATAATGTGAAATAGCAACTTTAACAAAGTCGATTTTTTTTTGCAGTAAAAACCAAAAATTATAATTAAAAATGACGCGCCTTGAAAACCTTCGAAGTTATATCGTTTTTAATAGCTTCAAATTATAGTAACTATCGCATTCTATAACCTACAATAATACTGTGAATTGATTTAAATTCTCAACACAAAAGATCGTAAAATTTAAATTTTTTTATTAAAAGACGCATTTGTTTAAAAGTTATTAAAAAAAAATCAAACTTTGACGTCCTGTATTTGACACTAGAGTAGTAAAATCAGTGGATAAATAGGGTTAGTAGATCAGAGGATGAACGGATTCTTTGGGTCAATGAATCAGAGAATTGGTGGATTTCGAGGATGAGTGAAGCAACAGATTAATTAGATAATTGTATCACAAGATTGTATCAGATTATTTGACTGATTGCTGAACCAGAATAATGAAACGATTAACGAAAATTATTTAATTTATGCACAGATTGCAAAATTTGGAATCCGAATATCATATCGGAACAAACTTACGAGCGATTTATAAGAAACAGTAAGATTGAAGTTGTCGAAGAGTCACAAAATGAATTAAACCATAAAATCAACCAACTGGAGCTCTGTTGAATTGAGTGTAAGACGAAGATAGATTTGAAAGACCATGATGTTCTTGCATTCTTTGAAACGGACGTGTTAAAATGTGTAATTTTCGAATGAAGATCTGGGAATGCCCCGGGGTCGGAAGGACAACAGTTTAATTGTGTAAGTGTACTGCTGAAGTCAATTACAGGATTAGTGATTGCCTTAAATGATGGAGTATCTTTGTTTTGATTCATTTCTCTGCAATATTTTTATAGTATTGTATCAGATTTAGAAAAATGTTCTTTTAGTCGACAAACTGGGTAGTCAGATTGGGTTAAAAATCACGTCAGCTTTCAAAGAGGGATGCATAAATCTCATCCGAAAGGCTATTTACCTTAAAAAAAAAGATAAATTAAATCCATGTTGTGTTTGTTTAATTAAGTGCCAACTCAGCGGAAACGGCTGCAGTTGCTTTTTACACTTGTTTCGCCCCCGATCGAAAAAGTGGACCAGACGTGTCGAAAAGCCTTCAACTTCTGTAAGCGTGTTAACTAGACTGTTAAAATTTTATTGGTCGAATGTTCACTAAATACATAATGACAGGCTGAGGATAAGGTATCCGGAAAAGGGTATCGTATTTCTGGGGTAAAAGACTAGAAACGCGACGGCACCAACATCACTTCGCGCACGATGCGTGCTGTGGTTTTTCGTAACGAGATTCGAGCTCATGGGTGGTTGAAATACTGTAATATCACCAATAAATTATTTGATCCAAATTAAAGCGATTGGTTTAGAGATACGTTAACTGTACATCTTGGGCTGGATGCACAGACGAACATTGATTAGTGACATTAATTAAGCCATTTTTCATTTTATTATTTTATGCATCAAACCAGTTTTTTAGATTTTCTCACGTTTACATTCGATTTACTCTCCTCGCTCAACCTATAAATGCACTTATTTTATTAACGGACTTCGAGATTATAGTGGAATTTTAATTTCAAATCAGCATATAAGCATTTAAAAAAAAATGGGGATGAATCCAGATTTTCCAAGTTTGGCTTCATAAAAATCTCGATCTCATTTTAATTATTTTCAAGCAACCATTGAAGAAATGAAAAAAACAAATGTAGGACGGATTGTAATTTTCCATCTACATAAAAATTGTTTTTGTTTTTGAAATGTTATGGTGATATTCGAAAAACAAACTTGTTGGCGTGTGCGTAATTTTGAACAGACAAGTGGCGCCTACTTTCGAGGCGATCACAATCTGTGAATAAATTTTTGACTAAATTAGTTGCGTCTCTTGTTTATGCAACTTTACCGTGCTTTTTGAGAATTTCATTGGTANGTTTGACTTTTTATTTTTATTTTTTTTTTCTCTTTTTTTTAATATTACATTATTTTCAATTTTTATTTGGAACTTCATTTTAAATAAACACATATTTTTAATAATTTTAATTAATTAATGAAATTCCCAGTTCCAAAGCCAAATATCTCGAAAATAATGTGAAATAGCAACTTTAACAAAGTCGATTTTTTTTTGCAGTAAAAACCAAAAATTATAATTAAAAATGACGCGCCTTGAAAACCTTCGAAGTTATATCGTTTTTAATAGCTTCAAATTATAGTAACTATCGCATTCTATAACCTACAATAATACTGTGAATTGATTTAAATTCTCAACACAAAAGATCGTAAAATTTAAATTTTTTTATTAAAAGACGCATTTGTTTAAAAGTTATTAAAAAAAAAAATCAAACTTTGACGTCCTGTATTTGACACTAGAGTAGTAAAATCAGTGGATAAATAGGGTTAGTAGATCAGAGGATGAACGGATTCTTTGGGTCAATGAATCAGAGAATTGGTGGATTTCGAGGATGAGTGAAGCAACAGATTAATTAGATAATTGTATCACAAGATTGTATCAGATTATTTGACTGATTGCTGAACCAGAATAATGAAACGATTAACGAAAATTATTTAATTTATGCACAGATTGCAAAATTTGGAATCCGAATATCATATCGGAACAAACTTACGAGCGATTTATAAGAAACAGTAAGATTGAAGTTGTCGAAGAGTCACAAAATGAATTAAACCATAAAATCAACCAACTGGAGCTCTGTTGAATTGAGTGTAAGACGAAGATAGATTTGAAAGACCATGATGTTCTTGCATTCTTTGAAACGGACGTGTTAAAATGTGTAATTTTCGAATGAAGATCTGGGAATGCCCCGGGGTCGGAAGGACAACAGTTTAATTGTGTAAGTGTACTGCTGAAGTCAATTACAGGATTAGTGATTGCCTTAAATGATGGAGTATCTTTGTTTTGATTCATTTCTCTGCAATATTTTTATAGTATTGTATCAGATTTAGAAAAATGTTCTTTTAGTCGACAAACTGGGTAGTCAGATTGGGTTAAAAATCACGTCAGCTTTCAAAGAGGGATGCATAAATCTCATCCGAAAGGCTATTTACCTTAAAAAAAAGATAAATTAAATCCATGTTGTGTTTGTTTAATTAAGTGCCAACTCAGCGGAAACGGCTGCAGTTGCTTTTTACACTTGTTTCGCCCCCGATCGAAAAAGTGGACCAGACGTGTCGAAAAGCCTTCAACTTCTGTAAGCGTGTTAACTAGACTGTTAAAATTTTATTGGTCGAATGTTCACTAAATACATAATGACAGGCTGAGGATAAGGTATCCGGAAAAGGGTATCGTATTTCTGGGGTAAAAGACTAGAAACGCGACGGCACCAACATCACTTCGCGCACGATGCGTGCTGTGGTTTTTCGTAACGAGATTCGAGCTCATGGGTGGTTGAAATACTGTAATATCACCAATAAATTATTTGATCCAAATTAAAGCGATTGGTTTAGAGATACGTTAACTGTACATCTTGGGCTGGATGCACAGACGAACATTGATTAGTGACATTAATTAAGCCATTTTTCATTTTATTATTTTATGCATCAAACCAGTTTTTTAGATTTTCTCACGTTTACATTCGATTTACTCTCCTCGCTCAACCTATAAATGCACTTATTTTATTAACGGACTTCGAGATTATAGTGGAATTTTAATTTCAAATCAGCATATAAGCATTTAAAAAAAATGGGGATGAATCCAGATTTTCCAAGTTTGGCTTCATAAAAATCTCGATCTCATTTTAATTATTTTCAAGCAACCATTGAAGAAATGAAAAAAACAAATGTAGGACGGATTGTAATTTTCCATCTACATAAAAATTGTTTTTGTTTTTGAAATGTTATGGTGATATTCGAAAAACAAACTTGTTGGCGTGTGCGTAATTTTGAACAGACAAGTGGCGCCTACTTTCGAGGCGATCACAATCTGTGAATAAATTTTTGACTAAATTAGTTGCGTCTCTTGTTTATGCAACTTTACCGTGCTTTTTGAGAATTTCATTGGTAAATAAGGTTTCAAATAAATCATAAACACTATTAAATTGACAAATTATACTGCTAATGCTAATAGATGTAATCTAATCCGAATGTTTCTAAAAAAACACTACAAGTTCCGTTATTATTATGTTGTTAATTGTTTTCTAGTTAGTTGGATGACAAATTATCTTCTGTGAAAGCTTAATGTGCTTTTATCAAAGATTGGATCCCTCGGATCGTCTTGTATCAGGCGTAAAAAGTAAATTTATAATAGGAAGGCAGAGTTCTGCTCAACGTGGCGTATATGCCCTGATGACCTGCATTCATCCGCCTTCGTCTTGCAAATAACTTCCTATAACTGTCTTCGAATATTATTTTTCATTGAACGAAGAAAAAAAAGCATTCTAGTTTATGTATCTCTTTGGATGCTAAGGTCAGAGCTACAATCGGATGGGCGTATATGCAATGAACGTTCGAAATAAATAAATGTCGTGCACGATTTTTATTTATGCAGATGTATTGACTCAAACAATGCCCTTCTTTCTGGGACAGGTCGATTTTATGCACCAGTCATATCGCGATTTTAAGATGACAATAATTCCATTACAATATCGGATTGTTATTCAATAGTTTTTAATTGGATGACATAAGTGAGTGATGGGGCTGCTCATGTTGCGAAAAGCACCTAATATTGTCTCGCAAAAGGATATCACCTGAATAATGACCCAAATTTTTAATATCCATTTCATTAAAAAAAAAAGAGTCAGTCGTGTTTGTACTTTTCCTATCCTGTCGTGTCCAAATGGTTTTTCAGTTAAGTACACCATCATGATTTTACGATTGTACAGCCTAATTCTTTGCCTGCAGCCGTAGAAATAAGTAAGAGTATATGCCCAGAGGAACTGAGGAATAATGAAGAGGTCACGTCTATAAAATGTAAATTGGAGCGATTTTATTTTTGTTAGCAGGTTGATGGCCAATTTATTGCTCATGATATGCATAGAGCGAGATTTTATATTCGTTCCAGAGAGGATTAGATGTAAATTTACTCAGTTTCTAGATTAACAGTCGTTCTTATTGTGCTAGAATTTTTCACGGAGGTGGCAATTAGATTTTTATGTTTTGGTTCTTCTTTGTAGAAAACAGTGCCGCTTCTCTCTCCGTTAAATTTAGAACATGCCCCAAGTATAATTTTTCCATTTGGAATACGGTTCGCATAAAGAACAAACGTCACTTTAAAACCTATGCTGCGCACACTTGAACGGCTTTTAACGAAAAATCTGATGCCATAAAGATAAACCTGTAATTAGCGATATTAAGTGCCGGTAATGAACGTCCAAATAGAACGTGAACTGAAATAGGTAGGTATATTTTTTAATCTCGAAACCCATTAAGTACAAAAGCTTCATATAAAACCTCCTATTTAACGATAAAAATCTTGTCCGTTTCGAGCGAAGACATTTAAATTGGGCGCTATTAGACCAGTCTATAATTAACAACTTCTTAATTCTTTCTAGTAAATTTTCTTCAGTTATTCTGCCTGATGGAGTCCGAGATCCATAAAGTGGAATATGCAGTTATCCGTATCATTTACACAATTGATCCGAAATCATGTTTATTCACCTGTAATTGACTGGGTAAACCATGAAAATGATTTCAATTTATTTTCGTAACATTCTTTTAATCGAAAATCGTGTACATTTTATTACCGTTTTGGCAATTTATTTTCAGGTTGTCATTTCGAGTTAAATCTCGCTTTCTTTACGGAACTGCGAAATATCTCACGAGAAGAAATTTGATGGGTAAGTAGGCTAATTTTTTTACCTCGCCATTGGATACCTACGGTAATTGTATTTTTAAACGGCACGATTTTTGTGCTGTGTGTCTTTTTTACCGAATCACGCAAATGTTAATCCATTAATCCAGCGAATCGGATAATCATGCCATTTGATGAGGTTGAAAACCAAGCCGCATCGTAGATTCTCATAAATTTATCATGGATCCACGATGGTTGAACAAAAACTGCCTATTTCTATTCTGCAGTTCCCGTATTACTTAAAATGTTCTCCAATTAACCTTAAACTAAACCAGCCTTATATGTCCGTCTATTTTAAAACAAAAGATCTCCTCTCAAGCGGCTCTTGTATCGCAGCATTCATAAACTCTCTTAAAGGTGATTTGTTTTACTTCAGGATGCTCTTTAATGAGCCCAGTTTCATTTAATCGTAAATAAAAGACTTTTATATTATTCACAACAAGTCTTTCGGTTTGAGTCCTGTGGATTCTTATTTTTCCCGTCCCGCATAAGTATTCTATAATTGAAAATCAGAAAAAGACGAATTTTCCTTGTTCTATTATTAAATTCTGCGCCAAACCGAATAGTTGTTAATTAAACAAAACGCTTTGTTTGCAAAAGGCTTGGTCCGAATAAAAATTGAAACTGGGCGCCGCTGAACCAAGTGTCCACCTCACATATTGATAAAAACAATTGGACCGGACCACTTTTAACACCCAGTATATCGCAATAGTTAGTATACTTTGCCACGCAACGGCCTATTTGTCATGTAGTTTTATCTTTGGCTAAGTAACTGGTCAATTCGGAATACGTGTTATACACTTACATACATTATGGATTTTTCTGATAAGAAAAATTACTTTTAGTCTAGACGTTTTAGTCGTAAAAGGACATTGTTTTAAGACAATTGTTAAAAATGCATCTAAAATATTCTTTTAAAACTGTATTTCTTCAATAGTTTGTCAATAGTTTTAGCAGGATGTAGGTGATTGTCTTGCTAAAATATTCCTGCGAAACATTTTCCATTATTCATTTAGTTTTCGGTTTTATTAATTTACTGGTCTACACATAATAATCACAGCATATGACCGATTTTTTACATGGATCACCCACAACGAGAGCAATGCAACATTTCGATAAATAATAAATTATTGACACTGTTCGATAGCCGGTTAAGTGCTTGAGAATTTATTTCTTCGAAGCATTTTAATAATTCATGTCCGCGAGTTTGCGGTCAGATAAATCATGTTTCAAGTTAGCGGAAAGTACATCTCTGATTCGCAAGGAAGTTCAACTTCAACTCATGGCCATGGATCCAATCAAGCAGACGGAGTGGTTCTAATTGTTCTTTGTCAAAAAACTGAGACCGTAAAAAGAAACGGCATTCCAGTGGTCACAAACAATGAAATCGAATGCTGTATTAATAATAATAATGAAATTTTTCTGCTGGTCAAAACAAAGCGACTCCACAGATCGCATCACGAGATAAATCTGGATATAACGAATGTCGAGAAAAGGGTAACTTTTGTTTTAGCACACAACAATGTATAAATAATGCGGTAACCACCTGCCGCAGGAATTCCTTCACCTCGCCACCGTGTGTCCTTGAGACAGGTGGATCATACGAAGGCCTCGTGCAGATTTCGGCTGCTACCTGAGACCATTTTGCTAATGTATGCAATCAACGACTCTTTTTCGACTAAAACAATTTCTTCTTATTTTCGTAATTAATAGCGACTGGAAAGTAATGACCTGTTTCATCGTTTATTTTAAGATTGCTTAATTAATTCGTTCCATGATGGTGTGGGATCTTTTTTTTTTCGTAATTAAGTTGTCCTTAAATTGCCCAATCACTTTCAGGAAACTTTTTGTAAGTAAGTGAGTAAGTAAATTAATTTTCTTAGTGTCTTTGTGAAAAATAGAAGAAAAACAGTTAAAAAACTAAAAAATCGTCCATGGTTTCCATTCTTCTAGCTTTGGAAGTTTTTTACTACTTTTAGTTAACTTTTTCCTTGGATACATACGTATACCGGAACCGTCAAACACAAATCGTAACGCATGATAATACCATTTTGTTCTTGGAATTTTTTTACAAGTTGAATCGAAAAGGCTTCCTAAGCCTGAGCTTTTGCGGTTGGTTATGGCTATTCTCGACAATTAACGGGTTAAATTCCGAATTGACCACGGAGTTTGTGCAAGAACCGAAATTAATAGCGTAAAGAAGAAAATGAAAATGAAAGAAAAAAAAGGAGCCCGACCGATCGAATAACGAAAACGTGATGAAATGGTAAACGGGGCTCCAAGTGCAAAAAACTGGCACCTGCAGCGACTACCACCTTTCAGTAACACACGTTGCAGGGAAGTCGTGACCAGCTCAGAATCAGGCCGGAGCATTGCTAATATGATGCCACGACTGTAAAAATAGCACAACTGTAAATTTGTTAATTATTTCACGTGATTTAAAGGCCTACTTCTTAACTTGAATACTCGTTTTTTTTCTTTAAACTATTCTCGATCAAAATTTGAAATAATACATCTTTAACAATAAAAAATTAATATACTATTTATGATAATGAACGGCTGTTAAAAATCATAGGTTTTAACGGTTTACATTAAAAATTTTGTCTATAACTACTGAAAACATCTTCAGGAGCCACGAGGTACAGTGTCTTTCGTAATATACGAATTGAACATTAGTCAATTCAAGAAATATTTATGCTTTTGCTTGATTGTATAATTTATGACTTCAGTTGTAATATGGAAATGCCATTCAAAATTAATTTAAAATTTCACATAATAAAAAAACTAAGGCCCTTAAAAGGAAACCGATTCTCGTTAACCTTTTGAACTTCCTTCCAGACTATATGCCTTGGCTTCCGGCCGAGGTATCCAGTGAGGTAACAGTTGCCGAACAACTTTATCGCCCTGCCATCGCTAGAAAATCCCAGCAGGTTGTCAACAAATGTTCCCCTTTCAATAAAAAAAAGGGGTAACGTCAATTAAATTCTGTACTAAATGACTTTTTATATCGCATTTACCTCTTAAGCTCATTGTGTTTCCTTTGGCAATATTCAGTCGGTTCGGTTTCGAGTGTTACTTGATATTTTCACATCGTTACACACAAAAACAATTACATTCACTAATATTGGCCCCATGTCGTTGGGTAACCAGGTATAAGGTAGTAGTCGACAATGTAAATTTTAGCCTCGGGAATTTTGCTAGTGATATTTCGTGTTGCACCCGGTTCCCATTCGTTCAAGTGGAAGAATTGACTTTTTCCCTATGGATATTATACCAACTAAATCAAAAGGATTGATTTGAATTAAGGTATTAACTTTTTACTGCAATATAAACTAACCTTTAAGAGTTCAAAGGTCACACTCTACTTTTTCAGTCCATAAAAATTTCTTTTTTATGTCCACAATTCAGTGTCCGCGGCATCTATAAGAGCGACGAAATGTGAAAAATTTGCAATTTATCAGATTTCCCACGAAATTTATAGACTGGCAAAGGCATCCAACAAATTTTCATGCAATAAAGTGCCTTTTTCGGTGCTATACTTTAAAGACTTAATCTTGATCGAGAGAAGGTTTCCTCATTTTGTTGTCTTTTCGTTCGACGACAAGACAAAAGAAGCCCAAACGGAGAAACATGCATCGTCCGAATCGATAATTCTTTTTTTGGGATGGTAAACGTGTTAAGCAATGAATTTCCATTGCCCAGCATGACTGTGGACCACCTATTCAACATAATATACATTACCATATGTAAACTGTATAAATTTCGCTATTCATTTTGGCGAGAAAAAGTTATGACTTTTTTATTAATTTTATTATTACTTTAG
>JABRWK010000062.1:216728-258860 GCA_013372445.1 Hypothenemus hampei
CTTTACAAAGTAAAAAAAAAAAAGATAATTACTAAGAATAGTGAATAAAATTATTATGAAAGTCAATTCTTGACCCCGCATGTCAATTTACGGTTGAAGGCAATATTTGTTATATGTCGTATCTCACTTAATGACTACATGTACCAAAGCAGTTGCTTAAATTTCACCTTGCACAACACACGATTACTAAAATTAATAAATTAATATCGTTAGTCATAATATTTTGATAGGAGAACTTACTTGCGTTAAGTGGTTATCAAGGCGAAAAACATGTAAAGTTCTCTCAGTACGGTGCATCCTTGAACGAGCGAATCAATTTGACCAGAAAAAAGCTCTTTTTACCGTAAACGACAATACATAATTGTACACTATTTTGAGTTGGGGGCAATAATTTCTTTAACGGTTTTCAATTGGTTGTGGGTGTGTTCCTTCCGATCACAGACGCATTATTAAGAAATTCTTTTTCTCTACAAGATAATTGAATTCACGATTTGTTTACTGTGTCAACAAATAATGATAAATGTTGTGCATTACACAGTTTTCACTACATACAACCATAATGCACCGACTTAATTATCATACTATACTTATCTGAAATAAATACAAATGACTTTAATCTTTCAAGGACCAGAAGCAAATAAAATTCTTATGACCTTGTTCGTCAATGTCATATTTCTATTGAAATTCAAGAAGTAAAGCCTACTACTTAATTTTCTCACACACATTTAAATTATCGATTAGGCAAGGGCATCAACTTCCGTTATTTCCGATTGCTTCCCATGGATTAAGATGGGGCAACTCGTCTGACCCTTAATACACTGTCTCCTGTACCCTCTTGCGAGAATCGTCTCGGAAACCTGCTCTATTTTCTCTCGCATCAACCTGATTCTCAAGTTTCGAATTTTGTTCAAGGCTGGGAAAGAGGGTGAATCCCATGTTTCGTGGGATATACATGTGTTTTTGGATTTTGGAAAGTTCAATAGAGCGGGTAAGATTATTTCAGAAACTTCTGCAGCGCCTTGGGTGATCTTTAGGGAATACAATTTCTTCATTATTATTTAAAGATTACAAAAACTATGAAATTCTTAAGAATCATTGCTATTAATGAGCAAAATTCCTAATATTTCCTCAAAAAATTCCATTTCACTTTGATATGCCCCCCCCTTGTGCAATTTCAATTAAACAACAATTCATAATATTGCATTTTCGAAAGTTGAATAAATGAATTTAATTATAGACATACCGTCTACACCCAGTGCATTAGCGGTAAACTATTGTTCGTCGATTTAATACCTCTTTTCAAATCAGGTACTCATCATCTGCCTACACCTAGTTAAAGGCGGTACGAATTCGATCCGTCACAGCTGATCTCTCCGAAACCGAATGTGCAGCATCGCCGCCGGAAGTAGATTTAAAAGGAAGACACCACCACCACCATCAACATAACACACACATATAACCTGTTTCGTTTATCCGACCTGCTCTGGGTTCATCCTAGCCATTCAACGAGACATAAGATTTCCGGTCCTCATCTAGGTTTTGCATTGAAAAAGTTTGTCGCAGGTTAAAATCGGAGGATGTGCGAGCGGAAAAAGTACTCTTTTATGTGATTGAGCTAGGTTAGATCGGATTTTAAGAAATTAAAATCTTCTAAATAGAATCAGTACTCTTTGGCCGAGTGATTTATGTACCGTAATCAATATTGCTTTATTCAGCTTGAGCAAACTGAAAATGATTTTCGCGTTAAGCGACTCGAACGTATTATTATTTATTCATAAAAGGAAATTTATATTTAACGCGGCACGTAAAGATGGTGTATCTCTTGATATTTCATATGGGTTTATAGTCGAATGTGTTTATTGCCACCTCGGGCAACCGAACAACGAAATTTACGTTTCGTGTAATCGGTGGGAATTTATGGCACGCTTATTACTCGCAATATTTGCATGTCCAAAACAGTGATTCAATGATTTCTTTCAGTAACTTTTAGTATTTGTTTTTTCGAGAAATATTTGTAAAAATTAACTGTAATAAAATCCAAGAATAAAACAAAATTGTTTATCTTTAACCTTACTTCACCGTACCTTACCGATACTTACCTAATAAATATTGTACTTTGTTCCTACTGCAGCCGTTACAAAACAGGTTGTTTTATAGCTTGAAAATAGACCAAAGTGATTGAGGTGTCTGTGCGTTTTGCAGTAGTAAAATAAGAGTTTCGAGATGGCATCAATGCGGTGGACTATGTCGATCCTATCCCACTTCAGGTAATAAAATAAGCGGCAAGAATTGCAATCACGTGCCAACATCGAAGTAAGAGAAATTAAAGAAGAGATGGTGCCTTGCCAGAAAACATGATCGTTGTTAATAATACGATAAATTTTTTGTGGAGCCTTTACGGTCAAGTACCATTCTGTCCCGATGTGTCATATCAAAATGCGGAGAAAGTGAGTCGAGACGGTGAACCAAAGATCAAGTCGTGTGTACCTTAAAGTAGAAAATAATTCAACAAAGTAGGTATTGTTCTGCGAAACAGTTTATACGGTCCAGTCGCTTTGAAGCCCCATTGGCGGCAATTAGAGAAAGATTATATAAGGAATATTGTTGGCGTTGAACATGAATTTAAAGTTCCTTATTTTTTGTTTTCCTTTTGTACGAGTTTTTGCTGCTTAATTGATTTGTTTCATTTCTTATTCAACTTTTTACAGTACATAAAAGGTTTCTCACAGTTTAGCAACTTATGTGTAAATTAACTCTTGTATTATATGACACCCACAATAACTTTAAATTTTATTTAATTTGGTTCCCATTTCGTATAATGGAGGCTTGGACGAAATCTGTCACATCTTGATGAACAGCGTATGAGTTCTTTGGTAAAAAGGGTGTGTAACCGTGTATCTATGACGATTCCCATAATGGCCCTTGGTTGGCCACCATCTTTTGTTCGAGACAGGTAAAGATCACGTTGGTAACTAGTAAGGAACACATTAGGTTTACTGTAACCTGAGGCTTTCAGTGTCAGTGGCGGCTCTAATGAACTAAAACAAATAAATACCATTTACTATTACCATCTCCTGTAACATTCAAAAATTACAACTTGCAATTAACAATTTATTATAAAAAACAAAATTGGTACGCCACTGAGCATGTGCAAAAAAATAAATGAGTGTCCTAAAGGTGTGTGTGTATTGGAATCGAAAAAAAAACATGACATGGGAAGGAAGTGCAAGTGCAGGTCCCACTCGATCGATTTGGACAAAACCAGATTTATTTTAAAATGGGAGGGTTGTGATTTGGAATTCCTTTACCTGGGACATGACATTGTACAATTGTAGTTGTTGTGAACTTCAAGTCCGAGCAGGTACACAGATTATTGTAATTAAATTGATTAAAAGATTTTGTTTGTTGGAAATTTGATATTTTTCGTGCGTTTTAATTTTGAGACCGCAAACGGTTACTACTGAAAGTAAGAAAAAATCAAAGCTAGCCTTGTATTTTATATTAGTATTTGAAACAAAATAAAATTACTCAGTATTTTTAGGACAAAAACAATTGATTCTACCTATCAAACTGTTGATCCAAATCGTGTGAATCCAAATTTTCCATAACATATTTAAGAGTTACGATCCAATAAAACTCTGTTGCTTCAACTTGATCAGCAACTAGTCCACGTATATTATTGAAAACTTTTCCGCAAAATTATAATTGGATAACACGAAATCGTTTTATGGCTCATTGCTCGCTCGTGAGAACAATATTGTATCGATTACCGATACATTGAGGATGGCAACTAATCAATAATAACTCAACATACTTCCTGGG
Organism: Hypothenemus hampei; assembly: GCA_013372445.1. Lineage (NCBI taxonomy): Eukaryota > Metazoa > Arthropoda > Insecta > Coleoptera > Curculionidae > Hypothenemus > Hypothenemus hampei. The sequence goes on from JABRWK010000062.1 coordinate 220,551, forward strand.
CTATTAGTTTTCTAAAGTGTGAATTCACCTGCAAAATCCTCCAACAATGTGCCATTATTTCAAATGCCCTGCCATTGCATTGTTGCGATCACACCTTGCTTAGGTAAAATAGTTCTCATGTCCATCAAACAGTAGTTCACTAAAAGCTCGAGAATGAAGAGATATAATTTTGAAAGGAGACAGATTGACGTTTACAAGAGAAAGAAAAAAATAATAGCCCCGCTTCGTTATTTATCTAAACCGATCCGAAACAAGATAAAACTGGGGGCTAAATAAACACAAACACTGGAACTATTAACAGTAGCTGTCATTACTCGACAAGATAAACAACCTTTTAAACTTTTAGGCTTCAGCAGGGTAGAATGATTCTTTTATTGTTTCGATTGTACAGGTACAAATGCATGTTTTCTCAAAAATATTTCTTAAAATCTTCAGTTATTAAACTTCTGAGTTCTTATGTAGTTCACTAGAGAATACTTGATTTTCTAATTGAAATTAGTTATCAATAACGGAGGAATTAAGACACCACATTAATCGGAAAGAAATGACATCTTCATTGGATTAAATTATAGAAAAACCGTGACCAAAGAAAAATAATTAAAGCTATAAAAATGTCAAGAAATAAATGCCATTAAACTGTGAACTAATGGTTTTATGACTGCGGAGACCCAGTGAACTTTTAGTTCTGCAGTGGTAAGATTAGATAATGTGGTTATAAATTTTCCCACAGGTGGTATAGTTTAATGTTCAAAGAAGAACATGTCACGGATATGATTTCTTTTCAGTCAAGTAAACGTAAACCCTGTACTCGTTATTATGTAAGCTGTTGATTGAGATAAAAATTGTCACAAATTAACATCTGAAATACATATATTTTAATAATAAGTCCACTTGAATGTAACAGGAATCCATTAAAAGATTAAAAATAATCCCATGTAAAGTGTTATTGCTAGTTGAGGCAGGCGAATATTCGGAAGAGACTACGCACATTCTTTCCAGTATTTGATCGAAGGGATTATAACAGTAACACATTCTGTTTTATCAAAAATTGACACTGAAATATATTCAAATGAAAAATCCGTTAGTTGGTTGATGGCCGGCCCATACATAGAATATTAAAACATCAAAAATGAACAAAGCAGACACTCAAATAAGTCAATGGAAGAGAATATTTCTTCTACATGGCATCGATACTACTACAGCCGGTTTAATTCATTTAGAATACAGAGCATTATAAATCAATATCAATTTGTAGCACATCCGCGTATACATGTAGGAATATCAAAGCGAAATCAAGGGATCATAAAGTGAATAAATATGTTTTACACAAACAGTATTATAACAATAGGCTAGGGTTGTGGGCCGGAATTTTTGCATCATACAAAGAGGTCAGCGCCACGGCTCTCAGGAGCGGCTCTTCTCAGAACCATCGAATCCTACGTCAGCTCCTTTTTTGCTTCTTACATTCTGCTACTTCGGTCCCTGTCAAAGTTTCAATTTAACCGACATAAATTTTATTTCTTTTAAAACGAGATAATTTTTTCGAATACCTAGTATAAATCTTGAAAGGTGATTATTACGAAACAATGTAGATTCATTTTCATATTTCAAAGCAATGATTCTTGTATTCAAATTGGTTTTTTGATTGCAATCGAAATCTGAATCTTGTATCAACGAAAGAGATTATAATAATCTTGTGTCGATTATAGAACCATTTATTCAGCGCATAATTTATAAGGACAAGTCAATCACGCGCTCAAAAAAAGTACACATAACTTAATTCTTCATAATTACAAATTACTAACGTTCAATTAGCAATTACAGTTTACCTATATCTCTCTCGATTTTTCTCTATTTATCTACGATGAAAATACATTCGTTTACACGTTTTTATTGATTTTGAAATCCGATAAAAACGTGCAATGAAATGGAAATTGGTGCAAACTCAATTTTTCAACAATACGAAAACAAACATAAATAAATAATTCGTACACCGCACGCGGAATCGTCTTAACACATAAATTATGCTGTTATTATTCAAATTCCTCTTGGAAACGGTTTTATGCCCAAATAATTCATAAATTTGTCTCGGAATAGGAGACTTAAAGTCCATCGAAAGAAAAATTAACGTAAGCCAGGTAGCCAAACGAGGCATTTATTATAATAATGCAACTCTGAATCCGGCTGAACAGGTCCTCGAATAAAATAAACAAAAACAATCTTATTATTAGGAATGAGTTGTATATCGATCAATCGATTATCACTTAATCCAATTTTTGAATTATAAAAATGTTTAACATTTATTCTGCACGTCTTTCTCGAATTTTGACCCTACGAGCACAAACATTCACTCGACAACAAACAAAACCAAATAGCAAATATTACATCATTTGTTATATGAATTTTTAGAAAGTCCATTTATCTGACAGGTGTACGGATTGAATACGAGCAAACGAAGTCACAGAACGAGAAAAAACCCATTTGGTCATGATCTTATCTAAGAGACATTGTTTACCAAATACAAATTTTAACCCGTATCTGATCGTTTCCTCGGTAAAAATGGTTATTTAAATTTATGATTGTTCGATTGTTGCTTAAAAATAAACGCGTGGGCGAGCTCTCTCACTTGATTGGAATGTCGCCAACTTTCGCCCAAAAAAAAAAAAAAACAGAGAAATTGTTATTATTTTTTAATCCAATTTTGCGTTGCGCAAGCAAAGAATTGTTATTAAAATAAAATAAAAATTGTTTCGCAATTTTACTTTTACAGTTAACCTGTTTCCTTTTGGTGCCATTTGAAAATCTATTTTGATCACTCTTAACCCCAATTTTCAACTAAATTACTATTTTCAGTTATAGTAATACTCCATTAGCAAGACAAGTTGGCGACATCGACAGGCGTTTGTACTCAAACTTTAGACAGCATTGTGCGACCACCTTTATATGTCAACAACCAATGTTTTTTTTAGTTAACCTTAAATTGAGAGCTGCTCCAAAAACCAAATATAAGCAGTTGTCAGCGAGTACTCCATGTGACCCATAACCTGATTGAATTCTTCTTTTCGCATTTTAAACTTAATGAAGGGGTTCGGTAAATTTTCGAGCATCCGCTAATTACATACCTAAAGATCAGCTTGAAGATTCGTGGATAATGTACCCGGTGGGAGGATACTAATTACCTAATTGGTTTGGATGATCACTTAAAGCGTCAGTTTTCTCCGAATTGCAACGCTAATACGAAAAAATAACGCAACACTTCACAAAGAACCTTATTCATGATTGATCGCTGTTGGAAATCGTTACAGTTATTAACAATGCTGTGCCAAATGTACTCTAATACAATACTACGATCAGCAGGTTGTATTATTTCATATCTAATAGATACATGCAGTAGTCATTGTTAAATTTGAAAAGGAATTGATTAGCATTTGGCCATACTTAAAATTTATGTTAAAAATAAAATCGCCGAAACTAAACCAGTCGAGACGAAAGATGTTATCAAGTGGCTACATTTGTTTTGATTTACTGTCAGTTTGTTACCTGTTTAACTTAATATTTTATTAATACTATAAAAGATGCTAATTTATTCATACGAAATTCCAAGGTGCGAGTCATGGCGCCAGCATCTTCGAATTTTACTTTTGACTCGTTGTTCCAAAGTCGTTCGTGTTGGTTGAACAACACCAGATCGCACAAGTTTTAATGGACCAATGTTGTGGCTACTTTAAATTGTAATTGAAATGTTAAGGTTGTCGAATATTCATTGTAAATTTTCATTTGTTCTTTCATGCTGACGTAATTAACGTCAACCTAACGGCAATCGATTATTTTTAATTAAAAGGACCCAGAGAGGCTAATTACTATGTGAACAGTTATGCTCATGAATGATAAAGTGTACGCATCAAGGCACCACAGTGGTACACCCACCTAATTCTAATGACTTACCATTTTAGTGCAGATTACCTCACGAATGGTTCCCAATCCGGGTACGAAAGGTTAAGTTGAATTTATTTTTGTGAAATATTGAGAATTCACTTTACATTTCTCATTGCTATTGCTGAAGAAAAACGTTTATGAGTTTCTTTAATTTTGTTTACATTTATGATGGTTGAAAGAAATATATAGGATTCATAAGAATGTGGACAACAATATTTCTTTGAATTGTAAATCTGTTAAAATCAATTACACGTAATATTGTATTAAAAATGTTAACAACTAAAAAGCATATGAACACTAATCATATGCAAATATTTAATTTTCCAGGTCAAAGATGTATTGCAGTTTCAAGAATTTCAACTAACGTAATCCCTATATTTAGTTCTAACTGTTCATTCAGTATCAAACAGGGTTGAGTTCTAAATGTTTCAAAGCTTAACAACCAATGATTTATATGGGAAAGTTCCATTTTAAATTGTTCCAACTTTGAACTTGTATGACCCAATAGACATAACCCAGTTCAGTGTTGACCATAAACTATCGCCCCCGATCCGGAGCTTCTCGCTAAAATTATCTCCTCTCTCAGCGTGGCTTTACACCTGCGAACATCGAGCGATCGTTCATCTTTGGTCGATCCTCGATGATGAATCTGCAAGGTGTGACTTCCTACGGTTAATAGCCTACACAAAAATTCATATCAGTGTATAGTTGTTAGTGCACTTTGAATGGTTATAGATAATCTGCTATGACTAATAGGTCTAAGGTAGTCAGAAAGTGGAGTTTGTAAGAGAATCAACACGATCATTGATCATAAATGGAGTTGATGAATTTTTCAAATATGTATCTCTTGCCATCCAGCCGCAGTATACGTTAATTATTATGCGTATTGACTTTAAACTCATATTCCACGAACTGCGGGAGATTAAAGAAAATTTATTTGCCGTTGGAAAGTGATTTCAACAATCCATGGTGTGGGTGTCATTTTACGAGGTGTCAAATTTACAACAACACGCTTACAGACGCGCGCGACCACGATTTGTTTATTCTAACGCTAAACTACCATTTGACGATAAAATTCTTTGCACGAATTTATTGGTAATGGGTCTTACAACTTTTTTTACGTACCGCTTTAGAAAGCGTAGAAATAATTTCTAAAACGACTCGCAGGTTATTCCTAACCATGAACTTATGTAAATTAATCCTATTCAAAACACATAATGTCAAAATTTAAATTTGAAAAGAACTCAAAAACACAAAAGAATTAATCGTTAACCTGAAATCATGTTCACCGGTTTACTGAAACCATAGATTGACATCTTGGATTTTTTGTTTTCTGGTGATGTTTATAGTTGTTTCTAGGCATAAGATCAGGAGACTTCAAGGAGAAACACTTAGTTAAGTAGTTCCATTGTCCTTGATAGAAAAATTTAAACACCTGGCTGTTAACAAATCAATTTTTATAGTGTGCGTTGTCATAATAGGGAAATCGCCCGGTATTTCCGCATCATTGCTAATACTTATAAAGTGAGTATCCAGGTGCACAATGTATCCGAATATAGACTTAAAAGAATAAATCCCACGAAAAAAACCGTTAATGCGCTAAACGAAACCACAACCGCAACTTTTGCGACATATCCGATAAATTATTGTAATTTTCACTTATTCCGTTCAATAACAATCCATCTTGCTGTCTCCTTCAAAGGATATTTTACGCGGAAAGATTAATTTTAACTTCTTGCAAGTGCAATCAGCAGATAATAAATACATCCGCCCACGGGGCCGCTCAACAATTTTTCAGAAACACCGTATTTAACTGGCGAGCATACAATACTGGACAGTTATACGATTGTTGTTCCATTTCCGAACGGTGCAATCTTCATTACTGTCTATTATTTCGGACGCTACTAGGAATTTAACAGTAATGGCAACCCTGTGTGGTTGCTGTAACTGAGTTAATATCTGGGTATACGCGTTTGAAAGAATTGGACGAGAAGTTGTTGCTTTGAATGAATTGAGAACTGATGAAATTGAATCGCCGTTTCCTGGTTTATTTTCTAGTCAATTTTTCCATGCAGTTTAATTTCTGTAATTGTAAGCAGATATCTGCAAGTTCATTTCATTATGCATTTGATTATACTTTGTGTTTCGATCCATTTCAATAGAAAATAGTTTATCTTCCACGTTTACTGATTTTTGAATTACTTTTTACATAAATAAAACAACAAATAAATTCAGATTAACGGAGCATGCGTTCAAATCTTCCATCCATTGGACATGTCTAACCAATAGCAATCTTCCAGCTATAAAATACATACATTTAATATGCCGGCCTACTTTCTAGCTTTTATGATTCCATTAAATTACCGGCTATTTTCTACAATAAACAAATTGTTATTTTTTCCTGGTATTTACAAACACATACCTTAATACAACACCTACAAGTATCCAGTTTAAATCAACGTGTTTCATCCTTTCTTTGTGTCGAATCAATAGAAAATAAAATAGATGATGAGTTGGGTTGATAATTTTTTTTAATACTACATGGACAATGGGTTCCTGCTCAAAAAAAAAACACTATACCACATTCATCGTGGGTTAGCATGGAAGAATCGTGTCAGAAGAATTTCTCGACAATAATGTCGACTTCGTGGGAGTACAAAAAGTGATGTCCCGTTTGTCTCTCTGATGAACTAGGTCGTCCTGAAAAGCGATCGCGTTAATGTCGAAGATGTTTTTTGCAAACGCACAAGTGAGGGTGGTGTTGTGAAGAGATAAAGGCTCGGCAGCAATGCCAGACCACAAACATTTTAATTAGGATTTCTTCGAAATGAAACTCTGTCTGTATGGATGGCGTCCTACACAATGTTGGAATTTTTAACTCGGCAATGAATTCGTATTAACAACATATTATATTCAACAAATAAATAATTCATGCTCCCCTTTTGATACTCTACAGGAAGTAATTTGCATGTATTCTACATTTAAATGCAGCACTGTTACCTGACACTAGTCAGATCGAACCTATTCTTAATTGAATGGAAGTGAAATATGCGATTCAATTGATGCTTTAATATGGAACAAATTGCGTAGAATTTATACCAAGAAATTTTCTATATGGTTACATGTAAGTTACATTTGCTCTGATCTCTGTATTCAGTTTTAACCAACCGGAAAATTGTATTCTTCAACATTGTATAAATTAAGATACATAAACGAGAATTTTAAAGAGCGAAATAATACTGATACAGGGTTTGGCTGTCAGATCAGTTTTGCGCGTGTACCTAATTTGTGACCATAAAAAATGACGATGCACAATGTTAATTCGAAACATGAACGCATCCATTCATGAAATGCCCACTTTCTTCGACCAGAAATTTAGACATAAAATACAGTTAAGACGTGATTAAAATATGCAATACACGTATCTGATTGAAATAAATGAAATTGCCAAGATAATTATCATTAACATCGCCAGAAAATAAACAAGCTTTTTATCCTGTCCGCCTCAGCATTTTTCACAAATGATTGTGTTACAGCTCTCCGATATTGTACGGCCTCTTCGTCTCCATTTCTTATCCGTCCAATAAAACGGACAGAGACATGTTGCCAGTGTTTTTTATACCGTGTTTCCGTGCTCATTTGCAATAATAATTTGCGGCTCTCGTACCTGTTTTCATATGGAGAAAAATTGGGCCACACAACGTTATTCTGATAAAGTGGTCTTTACTTGAAAAATCAATCTTGCAACGAATCTGAATGTAATGTGTCGAAACAAATACCCTGACTTTTATAAAACATTTCAACCTGTAGAAAATATAGGGTAAAAGCCAAAATTACTATGGATTTCATTACCTTGTGTTGTGCAATAATTTGATGGGCATCCTTTACGCTTGGTTGGCCTAATACTTCGGTGTGGTCTTTGTGGTCTTGTTTTTTCACTGTTTACAAGAGCCACGATGATGGCTTTATTAAGGCGTCCATCTATGGAGATTTTAATCTTGAAATACAAGAAAATTTAAATTTTAACTCTTAAGGCTTTAATGGTTTCTTAATGAGATAAACGTTTAAAAATTTTTTAATGTAGTTTTTAGATTTAACCTCGTGTAGGAGCTTTATTTCATTACGTAAGTAATTTGAGAAATACACTATAAACCAATAGACTCGTCAATTTCATCTGCAATTAGCAGCATAAAAAACAATTATAACTTTATGAGAGAATTACACATTGAAGTAATGAATGAGCTAAATAATATAAATGAACGTTTTCAGTTTATGTTAAACCGTAAGAGATAATCTGGAAACATTTTCTGGAAATTTATAATTTTAATGAGCTGTCATAACATTATCAATGCAGATCTTTTGATTATATAGTACATATATATATTGGAAAAAAAATAGTTCTAATTTCTTAGGAGCTTCCAATTGGTAATTATCAAAGCTAAAACACTTAGTCTCGTTTTAATATGACCCAAGGCAGTAGCTCAAAAAGAAGAAGGAGGCCTACAAATGTAAATTAACTTGTTAGTAATACTGATCTGCTAAAATATTGCCAACAATTAAAAGAATATTCAGAAAATATGATACATCACTGGCCCAGTCTGCTTAGCCTGAATCTATAGACCGGTCATAAATAAGAAAAGCTAATTTAGAACAGTTTATTTCGAACAATCCTGATTTATTTTTGCATTTGTAACCAAACAACCTGAAGGCAGAACTATATAATAATTATATTGATTTGAACAAGAGAAAAAATAAAATAAATAATAATAATTAAAATATGAAACATTTGTAATTTCTTTAATCTATGACAGATATAATCCAATTTAATGACAATAATTGCAGTGTTAAATATCGATTTTCTTTAGTCTAAACGCAATATATAAGTCATAGTAATTTTTAAAAAGAACATTCTAACAAGGCCAAGTAACTCCATCAATCCGCTCACACTCATTGTTTCAATCGTACGTACTTAACGATCCTATTTTTATAGACCTACCATAAAAATTCGCTACATTTGTTCATAAATTATCAGTTCAGTTAAAATCCAATATAGTCACATCGTAAAACAAGAGAGTCTTTGTCTAAATCCAGGTTTATTGATAGTATTAAATAATTTTGCTTAAAAGTTCTACTGTTGATCTCCTGGCCTACAAAATCTTCAAGAACCAACCATGAACTTTTGATGGATCTGTAATTTGTTCATTCAAGACAGCTCGTTAAAGTCGGATCAGATATTGGGCCCGATTGGTAATGAAATTAGCACGCCCAACGCGCGTGAATTTGTAAGTTACACCTGTATGGTAGGTATTTACATCGGGTCTTTAAGGGTGTTTCTTATGTTTATAAGCTAGATGGGAAATTTGATTGTATAATATATAGTTTGCGATTCACGAATCGCCTATAGAAAAATTATTGTTGCATTCGTGATAATTTGAAACGTGAAAAACGATGTTACAGATAACACCTCATAGGAAAAATTAATGTAATTTTATTAAGCACGATGTATATTTTTTAATATAATTTTTCTTAATGGAATGTAGAATGTTTGCTAATATTCTAGCATTCTTAACTGCAACAATAAAAGTAAAATAGGTGCTTGTGGAATAACTTTTTAAAAACTTTTTAAAAAATAAACTCAAAATCTGCACATACAAACCCGCTTTCATTTCTGAACTCTCTCGCACGAGAGAGCACTGACACATAATCGGATCTCAATTCAATTAAATTGATTACTATTGATCTTTACTTTATTTGTAGATGCATAATATTATCTCCTCTTATGAAGCGAACTTATATAGCTATTCGTTGATTTTCATTTAATTTATGTAACGTAATTACGAAGAAATCATTTACGGCTGTCTAAGAAGTCTTTGTTCGTTAGATTAAATTATATCCACCATTCTACTGGCTGTATTAATTAACTGAGCGTTTAGAGCAAATTTTTCGGTATTGTACGTTGTAATCTGTCGAGTCACTCTTCAATTGCAACTTAATAAAAGCCACAACGTAAAAAGGAAACAAATATGTAGCTGATTTGATCAGAAATGAAAAGGAAATGATAAAAAAATGAAGAGGGTGTATCTGAAGCTACTAGACAGGAAACGATCGTCTCGAACGTACACGTGCTGGTCCATTATGAACCTGCCATATACCGCTATATTCTGCCCACTGTTATTGTCGTAAATGTAATGACAATCTGATAATGGCGCTCTTAGTTTTTGCTTTAGCGTCTAATTAGGAATATGTTTCTATGCGTTGGCGATTTTCTCCTGGCATAGACACCATAATACAGATAGGTTTCGACCAGTTAAGATACCATAATTCAACTTGCCGTTAAGGCACCCGGGGATATTTAGATTTGTTATAGATAAACGCAACCGATGCCATTTCACAAGAGAAAACAGGTGCCGGACTATCAAATAAATCCGTCTTTGGAAGAAACCTTTTTTAGCAGCGCAGTTTTACGCAGTTCCATTTATTCAATATTGAATAACTAAAAAAAAAAATAATAACAAGATACAGAGAGGGTATTTGCAGCAGGTACCCATCAATGAAAAGGAAGCGCAGCATCCTGGAATGCAGTATTGTTAATCGCACGTGTTTCGGTACACATTTCCGTTTTGAATTTATTTACGTTTGCATGTGTGTTCGTGCATAATCAGAAAAGGGCTCCGAAACGACAACGTTGAAAGATGAAACGTTTGAATTTTGTGGATGCGATTGAACGCAAACCATTAAAATTAACACCCAGAGGAAGAGGGAGCCCACATGGAACGCCTCTCGCGATCTTATAAAAGAGGCTTTAAACAATAAAGAATCGCCTCTTATCTAATATCTGTATTTATGCGGACTTCAAGTGGCATAATCCATTTAAAATTTATTCAGTCTGTACTTTACGATGTCCTAATGGACACTAAGTACCGCTCAGCTTCTTGCTTTATTTCAGCGGGAGGCTCAATAATTTTTTGCCTTTCTTGGCCATTATTTCACACAACTTCTACGAGAATCTACGAGGATAAAATGAATAATCTTCAGCCTAAAAAGGAAAACGATAATATACGGTAAGGAAAATCTTAGTTCATTAAAGCCCAATACAATAATATTTTAATGTTTTTATAATAGCCCTATAGGCTAATTTCTGCAGCTTTTCAAACGAGCTGCAGCATATTTAAGTTTCTTNTTTCACTGTTTACAAGAGCCACGATGATGGCTTTATTAAGGCGTCCATCTATGGAGATTTTAATCTTGAAATACAAGAAAATTTAAATTTTAACTCTTAAGGCTTTAATGGTTTCTTAATGAGATAAACGTTTAAAAATTTTTTAATGTAGTTTTTAGATTTAACCTCGTGTAGGAGCTTTATTTCATTACGTAAGTAATTTGAGAAATACACTATAAACCAATAGACTCGTCAATTTCATCTGCAATTAGCAGACATAAAAAACAATTATAACTTTATGAGAGAATTACACATTGAAGTAATGAATGAGCTAAATAATATAAATGAACGTTTTCAGTTTATGTTAAACCGTAAGAGATAATCTGGAAACATTTTCTGGAAATTTATAATTTTAATGAGCTGTCATAACATTATCAATGCAGATCTTTTGATTATATAGTACATATATATATTGGAAAAAAAATAGTTCTAATTTCTTAGGAGCTTCCAATTGGTAATTATCAAAGCTAAAACACTTAGTCTCGTTTTAATATGACCCAAGGCAGTAGCTCAAAAAGAAGAAGGAGGCCTACAAATGTAAATTAACTTGTTAGTAATACTGATCTGCTAAAATATTGCCAACAATTAAAAGAATATTCAGAAAATATGATACATCACTGGCCCAGTCTGCTTAGCCTGAATCTATAGACCGGTCATAAATAAGAAAAGCTAATTTAGAACAGTTTATTTCGAACAATCCTGATTTATTTTTGCATTTGTAACCAAACAACCTGAAGGCAGAACTATATAATAATTATATTGATTTGAACAAGAGAAAAAATAAAATAAATAATAATAATTAAAATATGAAACATTTGTAATTTCTTTAATCTATGACAGATATAATCCAATTTAATGACAATAATTGCAGTGTTAAATATCGATTTTCTTTAGTCTAAACGCAATATATAAGTCATAGTAATTTTTAAAAAGAACATTCTAACAAGGCCAAGTAACTCCATCAATCCGCTCACACTCATTGTTTCAATCGTACGTACTTAACGATCCTATTTTTATAGACCTACCATAAAAATTCGCTACATTTGTTCATAAATTATCAGTTCAGTTAAAATCCAATATAGTCACATCGTAAAACAAGAGAGTCTTTGTCTAAATCCAGGTTTATTGATAGTATTAAATAATTTTGCTTAAAAGTTCTACTGTTGATCTCCTGGCCTACAAAATCTTCAAGAACCAACCATGAACTTTTGATGGATCTGTAATTTGTTCATTCAAGACAGCTCGTTAAAGTCGGATCAGATATTGGGCCCGATTGGTAATGAAATTAGCACGCCCAACGCGCGTGAATTTGTAAGTTACACCTGTATGGTAGGTATTTACATCGGGTCTTTAAGGGTGTTTCTTATGTTTATAAGCTAGATGGGAAATTTGATTGTATAATATATAGTTTGCGATTCACGAATCGCCTATAGAAAAATTATTGTTGCATTCGTGATAATTTGAAACGTGAAAAACGATGTTACAGATAACACCTCATAGGAAAAATTAATGTAATTTTATTAAGCACGATGTATATTTTTTAATATAATTTTTCTTAATGGAATGTAGAATGTTTGCTAATATTCTAGCATTCTTAACTGCAACAATAAAAGTAAAATAGGTGCTTGTGGAATAACTTTTTAAAAACTTTTTAAAAAATAAACTCAAAATCTGCACATACAAACCCGCTTTCATTTCTGAACTCTCTCGCACGAGAGAGCACTGACACATAATCGGATCTCAATTCAATTAAATTGATTACTATTGATCTTTACTTTATTTGTAGATGCATAATATTATCTCCTCTTATGAAGCGAACTTATATAGCTATTCGTTGATTTTCATTTAATTTATGTAACGTAATTACGAAGAAATCATTTACGGCTGTCTAAGAAGTCTTTGTTCGTTAGATTAAATTATATCCACCATTCTACTGGCTGTATTAATTAACTGAGCGTTTAGAGCAAATTTTTCGGTATTGTACGTTGTAATCTGTCGAGTCACTCTTCAATTGCAACTTAATAAAAGCCACAACGTAAAAAGGAAACAAATATGTAGCTGATTTGATCAGAAATGAAAAGGAAATGATAAAAAAATGAAGAGGGTGTATCTGAAGCTACTAGACAGGAAACGATCGTCTCGAACGTACACGTGCTGGTCCATTATGAACCTGCCATATACCGCTATATTCTGCCCACTGTTATTGTCGTAAATGTAATGACAATCTGATAATGGCGCTCTTAGTTTTTGCTTTAGCGTCTAATTAGGAATATGTTTCTATGCGTTGGCGATTTTCTCCTGGCATAGACACCATAATACAGATAGGTTTCGACCAGTTAAGATACCATAATTCAACTTGCCGTTAAGGCACCCGGGGATATTTAGATTTGTTATAGATAAACGCAACCGATGCCATTTCACAAGAGAAAACAGGTGCCGGACTATCAAATAAATCCGTCTTTGGAAGAAACCTTTTTTAGCAGCGCAGTTTTACGCAGTTCCATTTATTCAATATTGAATAACTAAAAAAAAAATAATAACAAGATACAGAGAGGGTATTTGCAGCAGGTACCCATCAATGAAAAGGAAGCGCAGCATCCTGGAATGCAGTATTGTTAATCGCACGTGTTTCGGTACACATTTCCGTTTTGAATTTATTTACGTTTGCATGTGTGTTCGTGCATAATCAGAAAAGGGCTCCGAAACGACAACGTTGAAAGATGAAACGTTTGAATTTTGTGGATGCGATTGAACGCAAACCATTAAAATTAACACCCAGAGGAAGAGGGAGCCCACATGGAACGCCTCTCGCGATCTTATAAAAGAGGCTTTAAACAATAAAGAATCGCCTCTTATCTAATATCTGTATTTATGCGGACTTCAAGTGGCATAATCCATTTAAAATTTATTCAGTCTGTACTTTACGATGTCCTAATGGACACTAAGTACCGCTCAGCTTCTTGCTTTATTTCAGCGGGAGGCTCAATAATTTTTTGCCTTTCTTGGCCATTATTTCACACAACTTCTACGAGAATCTACGAGGATAAAATGAATAATCTTCAGCCTAAAAAGGAAAACGATAATATACGGTAAGGAAAATCTTAGTTCATTAAAGCCCAATACAATAATATTTTAATGTTTTTATAATAGCCCTATAGGCTAATTTCTGCAGCTTTTCAAACGAGCTGCAGCATATTTAAGTTTCTTCTATACATATACTCTAAAAGCGTTTATTCATTGTTTGCATTGTTTATAAAATTTTGCATATCTCACAAAAGAGACTAGAAACTTTTCAATCCATCTTCGTACGCGATTTACTTTGCAAAAACTGTTGTCATTATTATTCTTTAGCAAAAGAATATCTATTTTATTTTAAAGATCCTTTAATAAATTCCATTTAGGGTCGAAATTATGTGCATTAATCTACTCTAATTGTACAATAACTTAAATGCAACTCCGCAGATCGTGTAGCTTTTAGACGTTGATGTCTCCATCACAGTTTTATTCTGGGCTAGAGTTACGAGCCAATTAACCACCACAAGTTTTAAAATACGAACAATTATCGGGGAAAAGGTAACGAGTCAAGTGCTTTATTATGGAAGTCAACCCGGTACATTGAACCATCAGTATTGAATCTTACTTTTATTTTATTACATCGACAAGATTTGATATTGATAACAAAATTCTCGTTTGCGCGCTCATATATCCAGAATCGGATAACCAAAGGAAAATCATATTTAAATTCAAATTTACATAACGTTTTACGAAATGAAAAAAAAAAAGAAATGACACTACGATAAAAACAGAACAGATGCCTCAATTGTTTTAAACCGCGTGAGTTCCCATTGAAAGCAAAACATGTAACGAAGAAGAAAAGAAATTCCGTCTGTCGCTTGACCAAAAAGAGATGATCGGTTTCTTAACGCGTGGCGTAACATTTGTCCAAATGTAGAAATATTATCATAAATAATTTTAATTGAACTTGTTTTGAGTCAAAGTAGACGACTTTCAAATCAAAATTCATCGACGACAATGTTGAAAATTTGCCTCAGTACATTTTAAATATAACAAATAATGAATTCATTTTTTTCCTGCGCATTATATGCGCTACTAATTATTCGATGGCAAAAAATTAACGCTCAAAGAAAAGCGCGTTATAATTGCCAGTGTGTAAGAACCGCATCCTTCATAAGCTTTTAATTATTTTTGAGCCGACACCGATGAGCAATTGTCCCATTTAAATATAAATGAGCGTAAAATAGAAAATATTAACTTTAAATATCATGCATTGTTGTTTAAAAACAGGAGTTACGCCATAAAAACTTGATGTAATTAAGATATTAATACATTATTATTAATGAAAAACTGTCGGTTTTCAATATTAAAACCTATTGTTTTCATATTAAATAGTTTCACAGGGTGGTCTAAATTAATTGTAGCTAAAAAACAAGAAATTGAGATAGAGTGTAACGCCTATTGTTCAGTGTTCCAGTTCCAGTAACTACTTTGGATATTTTAACATCAGGAGTCACATTGATAGAACTTAACTGTCTGACATTTTGTTTTCAATCGAAGTATCAGAAAGAAGTACATTTTGGCTGCAGCACCAAAGGGAATGTACTTAGAAACTATTCCCAAGTCTTTTCAAAATGTTCTTACCTAGAAATCCTACGAATAAGTTAAAATCACACCGAGGAACCGATGTGAAATAATACGGACCTGATTTTGACAAGGAACATGATTTATGAATAAAAAATTAAGCTATTTCTGCCATAATCAATCAAATACATAAAATAAGTAATGAAATGAGATCCAATAATTGAGTTCATTATAAAACGATTAATCAATGAAACGCAATTAAAGGCTAACGCTGCAGGTAATGCACAATCGCCATCGGTATTATTATGAATAATGGAACACCGTACTAATTTTTCCAAAAGAAATTGATTTTTTTTCAGTAGGAACATCGGATAATTACACGAGCCTGAGAATTGGGGCTGCAGGAAATACAGAGCTTACAAGCAAGGTAGAACCTAACGGATTACTATATTAAAAAGCTATCATGTGTAATAAAATATTGAATCAAAGTGATTTTTTACAAGTGCAATGCCCTTATAAAACCTGTGGCCTATCTTTAATACAAATCTTGTTCTATTACTAAGGCTCTCGGTCAAGGGTTCACAAGTATGGCACGAAAATCAGTAACCAAACATCCATATGGGATTATGGTTAGGTAGTTGCCATCTGCACCAATATGAGCTATTAAATTTCGCAGTCTGCCAAATGAAAATAGCTATATTCTGTATTGAAAATACATATTTCCACATCTAGTAATTTCTACTGTAAATTAGAGCAGCTGAAGCACGGTTTGTGTATGTTCCTGATGGAATAGTTTCCAGATTATAATTTTCTCTTAAATCAGTTTAAGAAGTAATTGGATTTATATTGTGGTTGATGGACTAAATTTTCGAAACTTCGCAGACCGCCCATCGGATCAGAGAACAAGTGAATATACCGGAATGTAGTTCGACTGGTCGCATTGGCGTACAACGCCCCCGCTCTTTGGACGCTACTGGTACGACAACTTTGGTGGTGTAATGAACCATTGTTTAAAGAACTGGTAACATTACGAGGTGGGTTTCGCGACAATAAAATTTTATATTCGTAAACGTACCAGAATCCTAAACAAAGACAAAAGAACATCTATTTTCAAGGATTTTCAGTTATTTAAATGAAAATTTCTATTTTGAATAAATATCTGGAAAAATACTTTCTAACATTGTTCAGTCTTTGTAATTTCTTTTTCTTAAAACTTTAAAGATACACGTTATATGTATGTGATTGATATTTAAATGAAATGCAAAAATATCTTGCCGAAGTCCCATCAAATGGTCTTAGAACTAATTAAACAAGACCAGTGCAAATGAGAATTATCGAGATAACAATTTCAGCATCAGATCCATTGCAATTGATAAATCAAATGGCATTTATTTCACGAGGATCGTGACCTCCGGTAGTTTTCTGAGCATCATCCGCTAATGGATTCGATTAGACAGATAAACATCGATCCGCTGACAATATCTGTTAGTGTCCAATATGACATCGAATACTTACTAGTACGAACCAACTTTTCTCGTTATCTTTGGTCGAGAAACAAACGAACAAAACAGTGCACATGTTGGTCGCCGCCACACCTTTTCGATGGCAAAAAGCGTCACGTCACGATTCGCTCTTTACGCTCAGATGTTTTAATTACCGTCGGGTGAATTGATTGGTGCAGTTCGGGTCGGTTTTACCACACGGGAGCGCGTGCTGCGTACCATCATCGAACAGATGACATATCCTGGATTTTTTCCTAAACTTTTCTCATTTAATTGGAGCATAATGACGCAACGGTTTCAATATACAATCTGTTGTCAATCAGACAAAAAATAATAGACTCTTCATTTTTAATGAAAGAATTTCCTGATAAAACTTCTTCTTGAAAAGCAGTAATCAGACATAACAAGACCTGAAGAACTCAATGTTATTCCAGAAAATAAAACTACTTTCACCTGATTGGAACTTAGTTGTTGAGCCTATCTGTGATCACAAGATCCTCGATTCTCACATAGTGTAAAGAATTAGTATGCATTATTCAGAGCTTCTCTGATAAGGCAAGACAATTGCTAGTCTTTGATACGGCATTTAGTTAGTAACTGGCCTCAGCCTGTCCCAGTCGGAAGTCCTGAAGTAGTAAAAAAATATATTTTAGTAGATTTGATTGACGAAATAGAGTGGAAGAATTGGAGAAAGTGTATCTTTACTAAATTCGACAGTCGTCAAAATCAATCATATGAATAAACTTGATTTTGCATAAACGAAATAAATTATGCACTGTCTAGTAGATAACATAATAACCCGCATACATAAAACAAATTTTTAATTATATTCTGCAGTGAAATGTTAAAATGAAGGCGTCTGAGAGAACGCGCTCCTATATGTTTAACTAATTAATTGATTTGATGTGGACCGTTAAAACCCATTAACTCTTCACTGCTTGGCGTTGTTGCCCAATTAAAATGAGCGTGTTTATTTTTCGGAATACCGAAATCTTCTACCCAAAACTTACAACTTGGTAATCGGTATCCTGTAATTAACCTGTTAACATTCCGACAATATTCCTAGGAAAATAAACTGTTTAATGATATCGCTCTTCGGTGAATCCGCGTTAAAGAGCGATTACCATCGTCTAATAGGTGGTCCGCGGCTTTAACCCAGAGGTGTCGGTAAATAATGTTAGTTTTGCTGCGGTCTGTGTGTGCGGTTAAATAAATTGAGGTCGCTCGGGTCAATCAAAAAAAGTCAAAACACAGTAATGTTCGCTTAAGTAATGCACGAGATCACCGTATTAGACCGGTCAGAATTCAACTCAATGGAATGAATGTAAACATGGGTTTTCGATTAAATTTTTTTTAGGTTCTCCTCAGGAGAGCTGATTTGTAGAAGTCGATTTAGAGATTTAACTTTAAGAATTTCTCCATTACTCACTTTCTGATTTCACATGATATTTCAGCAAAACCGTGGAAAAAAATCATCATCGCCAAAATCTACGACTCGAATCTCACTTGTAATGACGGACAGTTCTTAGAGCTGTCAAGACACCACCTAAAAAAACTAATCTCCTGGCATCATCTGCTCAAACAATACGGTACATTCGGCAGCTATAATCCTTTAGCAACTTGAAATTCATGTTCCCATTTTCTTTTTCATCTACATCATGACCAAAGACCACTTATCTAGCTGCACTTGATTCATTAATTTTAAGACAAAGCATTATGTCGATCCGATGGAATTTTAAGTATCCGAATGTATTGTGGTATCTCAATGGTCATCAAACTAGGTAAAAAAGGCTTTAATATTAGGTCAAAGTTGAGGAACCTTGAATACATTTTTTTGAACCAAAAACAGTCCCAACTTCCGTTCTTGTCGCTTGCGTTTTCTTTTTTTTTAATAAAGAGACAGTTTAAAGTACCTGATCGATTCAACCCGTCATTACTGTGCTCTTCGTATGTGGGAAAGCGTAGTAGCTGTGTTTGTATCGAGATCGTGAGAGGGTAAATAGTTGGGTGCTTTACCTCTACCCAATAGAGAGGATGCACCTGTTGGCGGCCGCCTGAAAACCTGATATTTTTGTCAATATTCCCACAGATTTACCTCTTTTCGTTGGTTCTCATGCATTTGCACATTGGCCCGTGCAAATATAAATACATTTTATTGTTACATTAACAATAATAGCTAAAAATAAAACTAATTTTTTATACTTTTACAAGGTTCTGGTGTGGTGCTAAGCTGTGAATCATCAAATATTGTTCGAAATACATAAAAAATTGATTATTATTAATGAACATCTTGTTTTTTCTGCTATAAACACTACATGCATATCTTAACTTCAATATTCTGCGCGACGTGTATACATTAACAACAATCTCTTGTCTAGTTCCTATACATAAATCAAAGAACAATAAAAGATTAATAACACTATAAAAGATAGGAATATTCACTGTAAAACTGTAGGATATTTATATTTTTCTCTCGATGGCTTTTTGCTGAGAAGCCGCCCGATGATAGTGTCTAGTGTCTGGCCTATCGATTTGTTGCTTTATTAAGAAGACGTATTGGTATATTAACTTGTTGCGACCTTTGACATGGGTTAGACGTACGGAAAGTATTATGTGAATATCACGGTGAACCTGCTGTTTGATTGTTGTTTGTCTCTGATATTCAATGATATATAAAAGGATGAATACTTAGCGAGTTTAGATAATTAATAGTAGCTTGAAGAATAGGTCAAATGGCAAGGTCAGATAACTTCTTGTTTTCTATGAAAGAACTGTAAATGTACTCATTTAGTAAATATTAATTTCCTTAATGTTCAATTTGTGTTTTTATTTTAAGTTTTATGTATTTAATATTTTGTCTTCATCGAATGTTGTAATGAACAAACAACAATCATTAAAACATATATCTAATTAGAAAAAAGTCAAAATTTTTGCTGCGGAAGGAAGTAGCAGTGAAGCGAGCCAAAAAAGCAAGCTGCACTTTGTAGGAAGTGTGAGTTCATAGAGTGCTGCACCTTGCATTCGTCGCGCATTTTGCGTATAGTAATTACCCACTTCTAAAAGGGACATGTTTTATGCATAATGTGTCGGACGTGTGCCTCACACACTAAACAATTAGATGAAGTACGAAGAAATACACTTTCTTGGTGACATACCGATTTCAAAAAAAATTAAATCTGTTAATTTACGAATGTCTGTTGGTTATTATTATTATTATTTTTAATTAAAGATCGCAAAAATAGAGAGCTGGAGTGAAGAAAAGAAAGTGAGGCAAAATTAAATATGATTCCATTAAAGATAAACTGTTTATGGGTTTGCTGGAAATACTTTTGGCGTAGTTATAAAATGGATTTATGTACGTCACCCAAGAGGTACACATACATGACCAACGTAATTTGTCTTTACATCTTTGGTCCATTAAGTTTGGAAGTTATTTTTCAATATATAACAATAAAGGCACCGTTAGAAAGTCACATTGACTGTGTAAGAATTGGAGCAGAAATGAAATAAATTATTGTAACTTTAAATTAAAATATCCAGTAGTATTTTAGTTAGCGAAGGACTGCTTGTGGCCGTTAGGTAAACTGACAAAGTTTATAGGGTGAAAGTTGCAGGCATAAAGATATTTTATGCATTTTCCTTAGCCAGAACAATTAAGATATATCAGTAACTAAGATTTTCATTTAACTTTTCATTTCATAACATTGTTCAATACCAATAACTAAATTTAGGGTTTATTTTTCATAAATTTTTATATCGTCATTAACTGAAAAATTTTTGCAATAGCTACCTCGTGAATAACATGGGTTTATTGGACAATGTCCAGTAAAACCATCCGAAAAAGGGAAGGCCACCAACCAAATAACTGCTCATTTGCAGTTTAATAGCAATTTCCGAAACCTACTCTGAATTTGTTTTATTAAAAAGATGTTTGTCTTACCCAGTCAGCTGTAAGAAATTAATTTTATTGCAATACAAACATTAAAATATCGGTAAACATATGTAACTGCAACACCTGCTGCTGAGTAATATGAAATAAAATCTAAAAATTACAAACAATTGGAATAGAAATGGTGTAAAACAAAAACTATTTCACCTGCTTCCGTGATATTTATATTTTTTCAGCAGGAGTTGAAGTTGCTCAATAATTTAATGTTGAAAACCACAAAAATACTGAACGTTCATATAGGTTAGGTCGTTTATTTTAATCATGTAGTATCATTTTCCACATTAGCGATTATGTTTTTACATTTGGCCACCAGCAAACCGTGTGTTCCAAATAAAGCCGTAAAATAAAATCCCATTAAACGGGAAGTAGGTCGGAGTTAATGTCCAAAAAGAAAAAAGCAAGAAAAGCTCACGGAGGTACCTGTAATATTCGGCGGGTCATAACTTTTTGGCAGGTCGGATCGTAAAATTTTTAAGTACGAGCCGCACGCATTGTTTCGCTTTGCGTTTAAGAAAAAAATTACAAAAGGCATAAGCGTTTAAGACACTTATTACTGATGATGGAGAAAACACGCATCATCCAAAGTTACGAGTGTGTGTAACCAGAAACGGTTAATCGTCGTAATGCAATTTAAAGGTCATGACTTTGTGGCCGCTGGTAATTTTCTGCCCCTTTTTTCGAAATTTTTTCAGTGAAATGTTCAGGAAATCGTTGTGTCTCATCGCTCTTAACACGATGGCAATTTATTTAGCAATGGCGCATAGAGTATAGACTAAATGAATCATTCGGATTCTTTGATTCCGATAAATTACTCAGCAGGATTTGGTTCCGAGCGGCTCTTTCCATGAGAAACTGTTCAGATTTAATAGGTGGTCTAAACTCTCGGAATGAAAAATATAATGTTCGTTAAATAATCGAGTAATTGTTGCATTGACTTAAATACATACAACGAAACAACAACGCTGTTAATTGATGTTTCAAAACTTGGAATTTTTTTATTGATTTACCTATTTTCAGTGAGTTTCATACAATTTACGCTTTGCTAAAATGCGGTTAGATTGTTTCCCATTGAAATATATGACGTTTTTTTAATTTGGAAACTTTATTCATGGATTTGGGAATGGTTTCTTAATTATTTACGTTAGAATAGGCCACAATATTAATAAATTTAACTTTTAATGTACCCATCAAATTACAATGTTTGATAGTAATTAAATATTTTTTAATTTATAATGTTAAAGGTGTAGGCTAAATCTTTATATTCGTACCAGTCTCTCCAGTAAATTTTAATATCAATAAATTCATCAGCACTCTTTATAGCTCTACTATGAACTTTTAACACTACCTACTTGCACGGATATCGTATGTCTTTCCCGAAATTGATCAGACCAGTCAGCAATAAAGTGCGTTACAATTTTATTAGATGTGAAATGGAATTCAGTGAAAAAGGAAAGTTTACGACTATCAAGTTGTCCTTTTGAAGAGGTTATAAAATTGCAATGAAACTATTCAAGTGATATACCAATGGTGGTTGAAGTGGACCCATAATTGGTTTTGCTACATTAAGGCAAAATTAGAAAATATTTAATTATTTTTATAAAAATCTAGCCGATTCTATAAATGATCCTTCCCACGTAGAAAACCATGATTTATCTAATAAAAACTTAAATCATGAAAAGTATTGTACCATGATGCAAATTTCGTGTTTAATTTAGTACGTGCACTCCTTCTTTACATGTATCGGTCGCCCAGATAATGACGAACAATAAAGTAGCCGAATCGTGACATTTGAATAATTGTATTCGAAAAGTACCGTTGCACTTGAAGGACTTCTAATTGGTACTAATGAAAAATTTAGACTCTCATTTGACGTGAAAGCATTTTCAGAGAATCGCACGACTTTTCCTTTAATGATATGGGAAGAGAACAGTGTGGATTCTTATCTTTGAAGCGGCATTTATTAGCGACCTGGAACTGTCTTTGTATTCGAATACAGGTCCAAATTTCCAATATTGTACAAAATTGTTACTGAACTTGTCGATCACCAACTGTTGTTCTTTGAAAATGCGTTCAACAGACCAGAAATATCCGTTACGAAAAACATACCAATACAATAAGTTCCATGGTAGCGCCCTGTTGAAAGACAATTTGGGTGTTATATGGTTTGATGACCACATAGTAGTGACCCTATCTTCACTAAAACCTTATGGTGTTGACCATACTCACGCTCAGGTTGAGTTTAGCCAGGCGCAACGTACACGTGCAAGTGACACCTGGCATGCGCATGCCCTCTTTCAGTATGGAAGACGATTTTCCAGGTGCGGAATTACCAGCTGTGAATTTAGATTAGAATTTGATAAATTTAAAGGAGTGAAACAGACTGGAAACCGAATTACAAGAGACCTGGAAAAATTAAAATTTCAAATTCTGTTGCGAATTTATTAAAACTTGAGGTGTTCAGGTTTGCCTGTTTTCTGATTTATTTTAATCTGAACCAACCTAATCCAGATATCTTCTGCCTGTCGTACCAGACTTGTATAACTGAAAAGTGAAAATTTAAAAAAGCTTTCTTTTTCTAATTTTTTAATATTGCCCTAAACAACAAAGCTAATAGCATTGGGATGGCCTAAGTGCAAAAATAATTTTTTGGTAGTTGATTCAGTGGTCGACAGATCACTAAAATAATGTAAAATTTCACTTCAGATTTTGAAGACTTCAGCAATGGCACTTTCAATTAATAAATTTTGAATTTTCATCCCATAGATATATGTATATAAATTGAATGTGCTATTTTCTAATAATTAACACAATCGAATGGTGAGCAAAACTCAATTTCGCACCTGTCGTACGTATGAATTCATTCACAATTGATACGCCACTATAGTTCTTTTATAACAAAATGCCGACACGTGGATGCCATATTGTTTTTACATGCCAATAAGCATGACCGAGTTCAAATTATTTTATATTTTACGCAACATATGCGTGAAAATCTACGTTATCGGAACAATAGGAGAAACGTATATGGATTAGTTGTTAGGGGCATTAAAAATTTGTGAATTGAAAATTCACATCAGGTCAAACAGGAAACTATACATGTTAAAAAAGGTATTTTAAAATTAATTAATTTAAATTAGTTATTTTTGTACTAGAAATTGTGTACTTTTTCAACATTTTTTTGTTGCACTTTCAATATAATATGTTAATATCATAAAGATGCAAGGAGCATACGAAGTGGAGTCAAATGCTAATAAAATGAGTACCATTTAAGAAATTTAAACTTTAATTGTGCTCGTTTTGCTTTAGTAACAATACCATTTCTAATATAATTTTCTACAGGAAAACATAAACAATTCCTTTGTCATTTTTTTTAGCACTGTGAATTGTAAGACCCCAATAATAAATAAAATGAGATCACCATTATATTGTGTATTCTTTACATACATACGTAATGCCAAAGGACTTAGATTTTATTATTCTCAGGCACACCTGTTACTTCCTTTTTTGTCTATTTCTATTATCTCGATGATTAAGTTTTTGCTGGTATGCCGTCAAAACATGGGAACTTTTTTCTCGTCGTAGTTTATCTTGATCTGTTGACATTTAAACTGTTTAATGCAAACAATTATCCTCGGTTGAGACTTATATGACATTATGTCTAATTTAGTGGCAAATCAGGTATATTTCTCATCTCAAGACTTGATTGGAGCTTTGGTAGAAACAGTCTTTAAAAATAGCAGTTCTAATCTGCATAATTGACAATTCCAGTAAAAACCAATTAAGTTTCTTTATGTTATTAAAAATAAACTGTTTCCTATACACCTTGCACGTGCCGCGTAATATCAGATATCGCAGGTTATTCCAAAGAAGATGCGGGTCCAGGTGAACCCTCATCTCTCTCTGGGGCATTTCTTGACGGTTAACCCAAACGGTATAACAGGTGAAGTTGTTACTGTTTTATGCGTTAATAAATCTATACCATTGTTATAAACTAATGTTTATTTCAAATTCCATGTTGATTGCCCTCGCAACTACGGTGATGCAACGATAAATTAACGGCCAGAGCCCACCCGGTATTGGCGTAGACACACAGAGTCATATGAATGGCATTCAATGAGTCTTTGAGAACTTTTTCAATGCCAGCGACATTGTCATTTTTAAGCAGCTAATGACTCACTTGTCCCGACCGGTACTACCGTGGGACTACCGCTATCAATAGTGGTAGTAAGCATGTCTTCATTACGAGCAATGCGGTCGAGTTCCATAGTTTATTTTGTCTATTATAAAAGCCAATGTAACTATTTCAAGGATTTTCAATGATTTATTTTATTCCTACGAATGTCAAGTGCGAAACTGGTGTACCTTCAAATTTTTACAGCAAAATTACACAGGAATATCATTAACTATTTACTAATTAGTGTGATTTTGGTTTTATTTCTTGATAATATTTCAAATTACATTTTGTGTATGTAAAAATACCTGTGAAAATATTTATATAAGCAATTTAATTAATAGACCACACATTACAAGTACCATTGACATTTAATATCAACGGCCTGACATGGATTTCTTCTGTTATTAATACGATTATCACGACTAACGGCACCATAACGTAATTAAAGATTACTTTGTATTTTTTTTGAGTTTACAGAGTGTTAACCATTTCTCTGATATCTTCACGGCCTATTTCCTCTTTTACTGGTAATATAAATTTTCATTTTACAAATTGTCCATTTATTATAAATAAATGTAAATTATCCTTATTTGCATATTGAAAGTCACTCATAATCTTAAAGTTTGCAAAATAAATGAATATTTGAACATTAATCGACAATTTAATGTTGTGCAGCAAGCTAAAGTAAGTATTAATATTACAAAAAGTTTTCTGTCATCATTCGTATACGTATATAATTATAAAACTTTGATTTTTGTTTGTGTAAACTTCAACTGTACCAATTTCCATGACGAATTCGCTGGCAAAAAAATAATTTACCCGGTACGACTTTAATGGCGCAAAACAAGCGGTTCTAAAATTTTAAAACCTTGCGTGGGGCTGAACTGTTTTCTCCTCGGAAATGGGCATTATACCATTACTGTAAGATAATACATAAACATTACCGTTTAAATATAGTAATGGTTCTAGAGGCATGCTTGTTTAACAATATTTGCGTGACTTAATGGTAAGAATTACAGCTCGTAGTGGGTGCTTATTGATGTATGTAAACCAAATATTTAAGACATTTCATCAACTTTTTTGATTTTGATAATCCTGATCGTAATTCTCAATTCCCTATACATCAGATTCGAGATATTTTATTCGAAATCGTGTGCAGTTTCAGTAAGAGGAGGACGAACAAGATCAGGTAGCTAATTAAAAAGTTGAAACCAACAAAAAGCCGTCGAGTACCTGACAATGATTGTTCCTTATTCGATCTAAAAAAGTCACAACAATGNTATAATAAATATCTACAGTATGTGTGACATGACACATTTAGCGTTTGAGAACTACCAAAAAAGAACGAAACTAAAGGATTTCTTTTAATTGGTGGCGAACCATACATGAGGTATTCAAACAATGAATTGTTTTATTTTTTCTAAAAATGATACCTTTATATCCACTAACGTCTTCATTTATTTTAAACTAAATTTTTTTTATTATTTATGTATTTCACCATATTTTTCCATTAGAGCTACAAACGGGAATTCTTAATTTTGTGCGTTACCGTATCATAACCCTGTATGCTATTAACTTTAATTCTATTTTTGTTTTAAATGTTTTTAGTTTTTAAAACAAATGAAGATATTAAATTGTAATGAACACGTAAGAACACAACAACTAAATAATTAATGTTAATTATATTAATTTTCCTTCCAGTTACTCCCCATGTAAATAGTGTCATAAATAATGCTGAAAAGCAAGAATTTCAGTGAATACTTAAATGCTTGTAGTGCGGTAGCCATAACTTTACCAATGCTATCTCTTAATCTGAACTTAACGTATATAATTTATCAATTGCATTATCAATCTAACGGAACGCCTTTACATCGCTCCTTTTGAACCTGGATATGTACACCATTAGTCGAGCAACTATTTGCATTATAAATGGGAATGTTCCTGTTTTTCATACATATGACAATATGAGACTAAAATAGCTCATGACAAAAATTTCTTTGAAAAATAATTAAAAAAAAAACTTTTGATTTACTATTAGCGATTACATTTCATGAAAATGTAATTTTTTTATGACTGAAATTGCTTACTAAATTACTTGGGATGAAAATTACCACATAAATTTCTCGGGCGGGCCCCCGAAGGTGGAACAGGTTTGCACTTGTTATGCGGGGGTGAAACACGAGAACACGAGTCTTGAAAGTAGTTCGATGTACTGTAAAAGCTCAACGATCTTATTTATTTCTTCGGTTAACTTGCACTTGAAACTCAACCATAATTTGCCACATGAGAGTGGTATAAATTTGTTACTAGAAAACGTATAAATTTTAAGCTTTTAAATAAAAAAAAAAAAGGTTTACTTGTTGTATTAATCAAAAGGTGGGCAGACCTTGATTTAGATTACCCACAAGAAATCAACAAATAACAGTCTTTGTACAGCTATACAACTCCCAATCAGCGATTAAGCCAAGAAATTTATCCGATTTATCGTTCTCATTAATTTCATAGCAATGATATATAAGTCTAGAATGCAATCAGAGGGACATCTTATCAGTGGTAGCAAAGGCCTTTTCTGTCTTCTCCGAACACATAAGCCTAAACAAATTAGATGTAATAAATGGCGATTTATTTGCTAGTCTTCTTGCACTGGAATAGGAACATTGACTTACTAGAAATAATCGTTTTGATACTTGGATATATTGAAATTAGTTTCACAAATAGCATTATGTATTAGATATAAATCAAGGAGAATTAGAGTGGAAGGTCCGCGTATACCGCATTCAGCGCATTCTATGGAGTTTTTTCTTCAACTAGCATGAAACTGATATTTTTATCATAATTTATTAATTATTAATTTTAAAGATTGCACGTTGTTGTTTCAAAAATTCCGATAGTAACGCAATATATATAAAAATCTATCTTTTATTATTATTATTTATTATCCTTTATTCTTACCATCACTGAACTGCACTATTAAAAATTTTATATACATTTAGTTCAGCCGGATATTCGTTAGGGGGCGCTTAAGTGATGAAAATCTAAAATGAATTATTGAATCTTCCACTTTATCTGATCCTCTTTTGCTATAAATGTAAAACACAATAAGAAAATCAAAATCAAAAGAGTAAGCCGTCAAAAGTGATTTCTCTTCAAAATTTTAAATCTCCTATGGCATGAACTCAGGTGGATTTAGGTTTTTCATGTTTTAGGACATAAAACACCCATTCCGTAACATATTCACTGTCATCTGTCCAACAAATAATAAATGTCAATGTCAGACGACACTTCCATATGGTGTTTGTTTATCCAAAATTTTTACAATTCATTAATTTCCTTGACCTGAACCGATTTGAACCACTACAAGACTTAATTTTCGTTTTGTTTTATTTAAGAATATAGTGACTAATATAACTATGGCGGATTGGGAAGAAATCAAACGATTAGCGGCCGATTTTCAAAAGGTCCAATTAACGTCTACTACACAAAAATTATCCGAAAGAAATTGCGTAGAAATAGTGTCTTGGTTAATTGAGAAGAAACTAATCGATTTGATGTTCACTAGTGATGGCAAAGAATATTTGACACCATCTCAATTAGTGACTGACATACAAAATGAGTTGCATTCTAATGGAGGACGAATAAATCTTACTGAACTTGCAAAAATTATTGGTGTTGATTATGCTCATATTAATTCCCATTTGCATGAGGTTTTAAAGAGAAGAAAGGATATACACTTTGTATTAGGTACGGTAGTTTACAATAAAACGATTACATATCTAATAAAAATATCTTAGGCCAATTAATTGATTCCACTTATATAACCAAAATTGCGGGAGAGATCAATGAAAAATTGCAACAACAAGGCCAGATCAATGTTGGAGAGTTAACCATTTTCTATGATGTACCCAGTGATTTTCTTCAACAGCAAGTATTAGAGAAAAACCTGGGAACATTGATTTTTGCGCAACAGGACAAGAGTGACCCGAAAACATTTTTTACTGAGAATTTTATAGCTCGCAGTAAAGCAAAGATGCGCGGATCTCTTTCAGGAATAACCAGGCCAACACCTGTAATTTCAATTCTCAATCAAATTGGTGTAAATGAAAAATTGTTTTTCACTCTTTTTGAACAAGTTGCAATGTATGGATCGTTAACAAGCAAACTACCAGGAGCCCAATACGTCCCAAATGCGTACTCCAGATCCCAAACTGAATGGGTAACAAATTTCTATAGACAAAATAGCTATTTGGAATTTGACGCTTTAGTACGAATTGGCATTTCTGACTACAAAACTTACTTAAAAAGGCTCTTTGGCAACGATAATTTACTATTTCTTTCTTCTTGTGTTGTGGCAAAGAATATTTTAGATCGGGTGGAAGCGGATATTGATGAATGTATTTCCAGTAAAGGATATGTGGATCTTCAAAACAGTTTACCATCAGTATTCACATCTAAAGATATTAATTTAATAGTGGAAAGGCTGCTTGTAGGGCCCAAACAGCAACAAGTAGTACTGATTGATGATTTAGTTTTTAGCAAAGGATTTATGAATAAATTGTCTAATTTATGCGAAGAAACTGTTAGGAACAACGCCAACCTTATAGTTGAATCAGGAAAATATCAGCAATATATTGTTGACTCACAGGGTAATCAAAGTAAAACTCAAAAATATGATGAAGCAGAAGAGAAAGTTGATAAAAGAGAAGAGAGGCGTAAGAAAGCTTCTGGAGGAAAAAGTGGAGGAGGAACTCAAGGAAGAGAAACAAAAACTAAATCTACTAAGAAACATATAAGAGGAGGGCATAGGAATGACATAGAGGATGAACCGACAGCTTCACAATCAAAGAGAGAACTCATAATCGTTTCTAGTGATGAAGTAAAAGAATTAATCGTAGGTCTGTTGGAGGAAGAAGATGTGGACCATTTGTTGGATCAGATTGCTCAATATCTTTTACCCAAGCTTAATGAACAAGGTAAGGTAAACCATGTTAAATATCAAAACTTTAAACTAAGTAATTTACAGGTCACCAAATAGCCGCAGAAATATTCAAAACGAAAATAGCAGATCAGACAGCTAACAGAAGGAAAACCCATGCGGATCATCAAGACAAGTTAAACGAGTTAATATGTGAAATAAGGCTTTTTACTAAAGGAATCAAGTTATTTAATGGAGATACTCAAGTGCAGTTGAATAAGTACCTTTTAAAAACCACTTGTTCAGATATACTCACTGAAATTTTGAATTATATCTCTCTTGAATCGGGTTTAAATACTTCAACTGACAATTTTAACAACGAACAGAGATTGAAATTTATAAACGAGTTGCCAAGTGAATATCGTGTGCCTTTGCAGCCGCTTGTTAAGGCTTTAAGTGGTCAGAACATAGACGACTTTACAAGTACGTTAGAAACGGCTATGTCTTCTTGCAGTATGATTGTAAAGAAAATTGATAAAAAGAAAGATCGATTAATTGTTCTGAATTATAAGCATAAACTTTTGGAGGAACTGGCTCTCTGCGAAGATCTGGCTGTTGTTCTTCACTTAGCCGTGCTAGTAATATTTATATCGGCTACACAATGCATGCTAAACGCCAGTGGTCGACATGTTTCATCGATTTTATCATTTTTAAAGCAATTTTTGTCAGAAGATCAATTTTCCGAATTGACCTCTTACTATGATTTCGTAACTCTCATGTTGAGCAACGGATCAGAAGCTGAAAATGCTAGGGAAAAATTAAAAGAGAAAATGCAAACCGTTAAAAATTTAGCGAGTGAATACAAGCTCTCAAGTCACGAAAAAACAGTATAAGTAAACCTGTAAACACAGGATTAATTTATGTTTGCTTGCGATGGTTCCAAGGACTCTATTAATATGGAAATTGGAAATTGTGCAATAAAATAAACATTTAGGCAATGTTATAGAAGTGATTTTACTTTATTAGTTAGGAATCCATATCCTTCATCGTCTGAACTGCTTTCATATTTGATTTCCATAATTCTTTTTGATAGAAAATTTTAACTTTTCGTTGTTAAGAAAATTGTATTATTACAGGTCAGTTAAAAGTTCTTTTTACGTTCATATTTCCTCCTATATTCTGCTGTAGAATACGGGATCATCGACGGCATCTAAAAATTAAATAAAAAAAACCTACATTGTAACTGAATAAGTTTAATGGCGAAGAGAAATCTTGTACAAAAAATTAACAAGGAAATTACGTACTAATTTGCAGGCAGGTAGGTACACGTTTAGAATTTATACATATATATATATCATCAAGACTATGGAGACAAATGTACCCACCACCAACAGACCTATAAGATAATTTTTATTTACAATTTACAACTTTAAGTGACGAAAAAAATGCTAGAACATTTGAAAAAATACTTTTTTCTGAGTTTTTGTTTATTTCTTGTGGGTTTACATAAAATCACCAATAAAGAAGTAAACACACCAAAGAAACTTATGGTTACACAAAAACTGTTACCGCAATAATCTCGTTTAGTTGAAAAAAATATATTTTGTTGAAAAGTAAATTCTTTTTTTAGTTTCGTAAACACTTGACTAAATGAAAAGAAAAATTCTAAATTTCCCCAGAACAAAACACCAACGAAAAAGTACATATATCAAGTTAAACAATGCTAGATTACTAAATAATACTGAGATAAACAATAAAACATCTTCAAAAACAACGTACATTACATTATGCTGCTAACATCTCATCCAATGTTATTTGCCTTTTAGTGCCTCTTCTTGTTCTGGGTGACATCTGAATCAGATCAAATTGGGCTTGTAACCTCTTAGCCAATACGAAATCTGCTTCTTCTTGAATTTTTCTTTGTTCCAAATCGACTTCACTTGATACTAATATATTAGGATTGAAATTGGATTTGTCTGGACTGGATTTAAGACGTTTATTTGCCTTTGAAGGACTATTTAAAGGTTTAAAAGTAGAATTTCTTGTAATTCTTAATGAAGGAACTGTAGAATTCAATTGGTTATCGTTGAAGGTTGTATCCGTCTTGATCTGGTTTAAGCCATTCTCAAGCTGAACATTGTTTTTGTGATGGTTACGTTTAGAACGTCCCTCATTAGGTTTGATTTTTTCAATGTTCATTGTATCACTCTTTCCTATCACAGGACTTACAGAAGCGTCAGATGATTTCTTAGTATCTAAATCAGTATTAATTTGTACCAGCTGATTTTCAATGTTTAAACTCAAATTCATATGCTTTTCCATAAATAAATTCTTGATGCTAACATCACAGCCATTAGACGTGACTATACTGCCATTGTATTTCTTTGCAGTAGTTTCAGTTGGGTTTGATTCTAATTTGGGAATATTTCGATTCACATCAATTATAGTTGCTTGAACATGTGGTTCTTCAGGACTAGTTTTTCGCTTTGTAGAGACGTCGAAACTTTGTTTCAATTTTAATATAAGCAATTTAACCCTTTTAATTGTATTTTCAGATTCTTTGAATGAATGCAGATCAAATCCTTTACAAATATGGGATGGGGAATCTACTCTCAATTTTTTATTTTCAACTTGGTTATTGTCACCTGAGATTTTTCTTTTCAGATTTTTATTTGTTCTGGGCAATTCATCTTCACTGATTTCTTGAATGGACTCATTTTCTTTTACCTTTTCATTGACTTTTGCAAATGCTGATAGAGTACTATATAGAAACTTGCACGTTTTTCCTGCCGGAGGTCTGAAATCGATATTAAAAAAAATATTTTCTTAAAAGAAAATTTTGTTATTGTTACTTACTGAACTATTGTGCTATGTTCTTGACTGGCGCCTCTCAAAGCTGCAATTTTCAAAGGTATCTTACCAGGAACATGGTATCTCCTATTTAAATCAATAGGTTTAAAATAGAATTTGCATTCCTGATCGATAACGTCACTATTATCTCCACTACCACTACTTTTGTAACCACTGGTGCATGTTAGCCTTTGATTTAAATAAAGTGACTTAGATCCTGACGGAAATATTCCCTTGCACTCAAAATCTGCAAACAAACTAGTATCTCTATGTCTTGAGGTGGACTGGTGTTCAATTGGAAGAAAATGACATGTGTATTCTTTATCGAAAAATATGTTTTTAGATTTTGGACTTGTTGAACTTATTTTTCGTGATGAGGAAGTTGATCTTTTGAGAGTGGAAAAATGGTTTGGCTTGGTAATGTTTTCAATTTTTATAAATCGGTCTATGGGCCCAAATTTCATGTTGCCTGTAGATTTGATCATTTTCCTTTGGACACCTTTTGACGTTGAAGGGGAATTTAATTCAGTAGCCAGTTTTTTAGCAAGATGGGCATCCATTCTTAAAAAAATACATTAATATTATTACTTAAATACGCAAAGTAGTGTATTACCTTAGCCTTTCTTCCTCCATTCGTCTTTTATATTCTTCTTCTTGTCTAAGTTGTTTAATAAGAGCTACACTTGCTTTTTCTTCTGCTTCCATCAATTTTCTTCTCTCTTCCAGATCCTTTTGTTTTTCCTTTTCATACTCCTGTCTAATTTCACCAGGATCTGCCACTTTAATGGCTATTTCATCTATATATTGAAGAAATATGTGGAAAGTAATCAACATCAAAACAATTGCCTAACTTTAACCCACCTTGTTCAATATCATTATCAATCCCTTGAGACTTATTTCTAACTTCAACTGGATACTGTTGCTGAATGGCGTTCCAAAATTCCTCATCTATTATTTTGCCAACTTTTTTAGCCCTTCTGTACCATGAACCAACTCGAAGTCTACATAGAGGACATACTAAATTGGCTTTTTCCATGGATCCTTCAAAACATGGTTTACAAAATGTGTGATCACAGGGCAATGTTACCGGTTCAGTTAGAATTGTTCTACACACAGGACACACTATACCACTGAGATTTAATTTTTTGAAGTCTGGTTTTTGAACGACTTTATTATTTTTACTCTTTTTCCCTGCCATGTTTATATAAAACCGTAAGAACCTTTGGAAAATATTTTGAGTTCTCACAATTGACAAATGACATTTGACTGACATTGAACTGACGATATTTATTGGTTTTTGGTATATTTGCTTTATGACATTTAGTTTTTATATAATTTTTAGAAACTTCTAATAAATTAAATGACGATATGAATGGATTTTTTTTCAAATGTAACATTGCTATAATTGCTTCTAACCTCTCTTTTATTCAGGGCTGCCAATTGTCGTCTAATTTTAGAAATTTTTAGTAATTTAAGTGAATTTACTTAAGTTTGTATGTAATCGAGTCTTTCTGTTTTCCATTTCGAGGTGAAAACATTTTTTTTCGATCATCATAATAGCGGATAACGAACGACAGTATTCCAGAAAAAATAAAAGAACATCTATTGGCAGCCTCGCTTACATTTTGAAGTTTTTGAATCTGAAATATTAAATCCTTAAATGCTGTCAAATTTTTATTGTTTCGATTTTTACCCATAACAAATCGTTTTTAATAGAAATTCACACATAAGTTTCAGGGACAGTCCTTTGTTTAGTGTCAATTACAATACATAGGACGTGAGTTCTAATTTTATCACTTTGATAATACAAGTATCGTTTTAAGTATTTGTAAGACCTAGAAAGTTCCAGGTCGTGTGGAAACGTAAGAGTTCATTTTCTAGTATTATTTGTTTTTCAAAGAATTGGCAAGGTCAATATGTAACTTTTATTCTCATTCAAATAAGCTTATGGTGTTTTATCTGAGTCATAATATGGGGTAATTCACCAGTCAACCTAATTTTATTTCCTTTTGTTTCGCTGTATAAAATAATGCAAGATTGCTTAAACCTATCATTTCTTAACTCGCTTGTTATTGAAGTTAATTAAAAAATATTATTTCAGATATGATTTTAAAAACGTTTATACTTCTAAGCTTAATTGCGGTCATCATGGCAGCTCCATTATTGCTTTTGGATCCTGTAGACGTAGAAGCAGAATGGGCTAAATGGAAGGTATGTCAATATCCTATAAGTTATGTGATACATAGTTTTCTTGATGTTTACAATTTATTAGACTGAGCATAACAAAAATTATGATACCCCAGAAGAAGAGGCAAAGCGTTTTAAAATTTTTGAAGAGAATATTAAAAAAATTGCACACCATAACAAACAATACCAAGACGGCGAGGTTACATGGACTCAAGGTCTCAACCAGTTTGCTGACTTGACCTCAGATGAGTTTGGGAAAACTTATTTGAAGGGTTTAAAAGAAAAACCTGAATTAAGTGGAACATCCTAACATTGTTATTCGTATAGAAGCAGATTTTTTTCTCTCAAAGTTTAATATTGTCTGTATTATTTATGCATTTTTAAATGATTATATTATTTGTTATTTCTTTTTATTCTTTATGCTTCCTTTGAACGAAGTAAGCTCTAACTATTAACTTGAGATTGCTTGTTTTATTAATTACGGACAATTAATTTCAATAAAAATAAAAATTACATTAAATAATTTCTTTTGACGTTGATTTGTAAGCTGTCATCTGCAGATCAGTTATATACAATTAAAATTACGGATTATTAGGAAATACTTTGAGCTAATTGGCGCTTTTAGGAATCTGAAAATTAACGAATTACTAATGAATAATATTATATCAATTATAACCTACTAGGAACATTGTAAGGGTTATTTATCAGGACTAGTTGGTGGTGGATTATTAGGAGGGACAGCTTGAGAAGCTAAAGAATTACTTACACTTGCACTATTTTTCACATCTTCTACTTTTGGAGTAGTTGAATTATCTGAAATAAATGATGAAGCAGTTGATTTAATAGAATTCCATGCCTCTGTTAAGCTGGTTGGTACTTTAGGCAAAGATGGTAACTCTAGAGGTGGTTCGTCTTTTTTTACTGCAAGACATTTGGGTGAAAGTTTTGTCATTTATATTTTAGGCTAAAAAAATGTTTGAAATTAGACAAATGTTTAGTTACCTCCATAAACAAAGTTATATGCAATGGTCAAATATTTTTTTCCTTCAACAGCTCCTACTTGAGCATATTCTGAAGCTTCTTTGGGGTAACATACAGACGCCATACCTAGTGAAAGTGTAATTGTAACTTAATCTTAAAATATGCATCATTCTTACCCAAAGCTCCTGTGGTTGCATAAATGGTCCTTTTAAAAAATCCACCTCTTAGACCGAATATTAAACCAGTAAGGGCACCAATACTAATTGCTCCTGCTTTTGGTAAAGTATTATCTTCTTGACGCAGATAATCTATTAGCCCTAAAGAGACATTTTAAGTAAAGACACATCATAAAGTATTAAAAATAAGGTTACATACATGCAATGTTCTGTTTACTTTCATCAAAACTCTGTTTAGCAACCCTCTCATAAGCAGTTATCTCTTCAGTATATTTTCCGAAAGTATGTCTGACTGTTCTCACGGAATTTTCGATAAAATTGGGTTTTTGGTTTTCTTCTTCAGGTGTACTTCCAGAAAGTGGTGGTGGATCCGAAGTGTAAATTGGCAACTCACTGGGTCTGTAAGAAAAACTCATAAATCCTTTTTTCAAGATTTTTTGGATAATGCTATTATGAACCTGCATATATGTCCCGGATTCTGTTGGTCTTGGGGTTGAGTCCCTTTGGTTTCAGCGATCACAACCGCTGTTGGGAGAAAACATCTTGGGATAACCTAAAAAATTACTTTTTGGTATGTACATCGGATAGAAAGTATTAAACGAAATTTTAATGATATTAAACTGAAGACCATAATAATACTTACTGTACCAAAAAACATGTCTCTTTAATTTTCAGTCATGAAACATTACATAAAAGATGTCCTTTGACAGAACAGGATCGGGCTAATTATTACTGGTCCGGAATTTCGATATTTTGCTTGTAAATCGATAACTTAGGAATGTGTTGTATCGTATTCTGATAATAGTGCACGACAGTGGACGTTTTTCTATTGAGCTAAGTTAACAAGGAATTTTTATAAAATAAATTTCTCTTTATATGCCAGAACAAAAATGAATTGTTTCTGTCAATGTCAATAAAATGTCATTAATTGTCACAGGTATTTTCCGTTAATTTTTCTTTATGTTCTTTATTTTGACAAAAAAGCAAACTGTGATTCTGATACTATGTAAGTAAAAATATGTATTACTAAAGTTAAAAGTAATATATCTTTATATAGGGTTTCCCAAAAAAGTCGTCCAATGAACCCCCTACGTTGTTAGGGGGGGTTCACTGAATGTGGGAAAACTCATAGAAAAAAATAATTTCGAAAAAATGGCGGAGTTACAAACAAACAACTGAACCCATAATGCGACAACATCTAAATAGAGTTAACGTTTGGGTACATAAGCAGGTACATCAACCTTATTATTTGCTTACTTTTATAAAAAATAAAAAAAACATATTTTTTAAATCAGGACAGTTAACAAGCAATATGATGCTCATTCTCGGGGAATGTCATGGAAAGATAACGAAAAAAAATTTGTATTTGACAGGCTTCCACCTTAAAAAGCTTATACCTGGGCATGTTATGTAAGTTACATAAATTTAATATAATATATTTATATACCTATTATGTAATGTAAAGTTACGTTGCTAGTAATTTTTCATCGGAATGTGATCGAAAAAGAAAAGTTTTTAATTTTGAAAATAACTACAAAAGCCAACCAAACTTTTAGCAGCCAATACAGAATCAATATTTTATGATGATAATTACATAATCCGGTCTAATTAGTGCGTCAAAGTCTCCTAAAGTTCTCAACTTTTATAACTCTGCCATTTTTTGAAAAAAAAATGTTTTCTACGATTTTTCCCAAGTTTGACAGCGTACAAGTTTGTCGGCATTTTTGGGACTCCTTGTATATTATATACATATACTACGTACAAATATTTTACATTATTTATACAGGGTCTAAAAAAAAGGATTAGAAAATGAAAAATGTAATTC
>JABRWK010000062.1:275742-339976 GCA_013372445.1 Hypothenemus hampei
AACTTGTTACAACTTGATATAACCATATTGCGCAATATTGCATCATTTCTTGGAAAAAGTATGAGTCATCAACTGCACGTGTTCAAAGTATCAAATTACATAATTTCAAGGTCACCAGGTCAAGGGGTCAAGTGGTGGTGGGGTAGGGGTGGGGCCAGGGGGTGTGGCCAAGATGGCATCTGATTGGTCAGAGGTTGGCAGCGGAGGGGATAGGAGGCCTCTGATTGGTCAGGGGGTGTGGCCAAGATGGCATCTGATTGGTCAGAGGTTGGCAGTGGAGGGGATAGGAGGCCTCTGATTGGTTGGGGGCGTGCCCAAGACGGCTTCTGATTGGCCAGGGGGTGCGGTCAAGCTCAAGGTCACTGCCTCTGATTGGCCAGGGGGCGTGGTCAAGGTCAAGGAGGCGTGGTGTCACAGAACCCGCTCTTATTCACTACTGAAGTTATATTTTTGTATGTTTTTCCAGAAGGATAGGGGGGAGAGGGACGGGGTGCGTTAATAAATTAAAGTTAAAATTTATGCTTTGTTACAAAAGATGCTAAAAAGAGGCCCAATAAAAAGCTTTGAAGTTTTCCCGCTTGCCTGAATTTCGATGGGGGCTGCTTCAGAGCAAAGAATGTCAGAAAATTAGATCTTTTCAGCCAAATTTATGAAGACTTTGGTGCTTTATAACTTTATAAAAAACACTCATAAAAGTTTTGATATCGAAAAAGTTTATAAATTTTCGTCGATATTCTATTTAAATATCAATTCTTGTCGACTTTTGAAATTATTGAATATCATTATAATAAACAGTTTTAAATTTAACCGCTTGTAAAAGAACAATTGCTTAGAAGCATGAACTGATTTTCAAATGTTTCTATGTAACTTTTGTAGAGATTGAAATCTAAATACTACCAGTGCCCTAAGGTTTATGCCCTCACCAGGTCGTTTTCTGTTGTTTACGTTTCCACGAAATTAGTTTCTCTGATGTTTTCATAATGAACATTGTTGTTTCTAGTGAGGAAAGCCCTATCTTCTTTTGTGCCTTCCAACTGCGACACTACAACAAAGAGATGAAAGCGGTGAATTCTCTAATTCGAGAAATATTACAGGGATCCAATGTCTTTGCTTTTTTTTTGTTGTATCTAACTTTTATTTTTTCTTTTAGAACTCATTTTCTGATTTTCGGCTTTCAATAGAGAAAATTAAAGGTAGATTCGAGGTGAAGCAACGAAAAGTTTAAATTGATGGTGATTCCGCTAGGTCGAACCCTTTTGCATTCATTTCCGTGAAATTAGTTCCCCCGAAAGTTTTCGTAAAGTGCATTGTTGCTTCCAGGTACAATTGCCACAGTCTTCTTTGCCTTGCCATTTATTGCACATCCCGTTGCGAATGAAAAGCGTAGCTGCCGAGAGTTTTGCGCGTGACAATTTCCGAGCAAAAATACTCGAGCTGAATAATTTAACGTTACTTTATGCCATTTGCAACTTTGATTTGGCTCCTAGTCGTTGATGTGTTTTAGTGTTCAGTTCAACCGTTCAGTTAGATTAGCGAAAAATTGTCACTAGAAGGAAATTCATCATGTTTTATTAGAGTTAGGCCGGAAAGGTCGACTGATCTGGACTTCATAGCTCCAGGCGAACCCAAACGGAATACAAATGAACAAGCTTAAACTTGGGCTTGGCATTATATTACAAAGCAATATGTACTATTATGTGTTACGGTTATTGGTATACTTAGTATTCATTATAGGATAATACTGCCATTACGACTTGGTTGAATTCAAAGTGCTTTGAATGCGGGTTAGGTAGCAACCTACTTTAGAGAATTTCAATCGATGTTAAGGCCAAACTTTACAGGCACAGGATAATAATGTGTAATCGTTGCACGAGAATGAACATCGTTATCATTAAACTTTCTCGGCCAATTTTATTGCCAAAATGACTTCCGTAACGGATTGTTTGGAATTTCCTGGAATGTATACCTGGAATGTTTATTGAGTTGTAACATGCAAACAACATTTAAATCGTTAAGACTGAGTTCTCATTTTAAATGTTAATGATGAAGTTTTTAACATTTCCAGTCCTAACGCTATTTACAAAGTTGCCAGCAAAGAACGACCTGTTGGGTTTGATAAGGATTTGTTGTTGACTGAAATTGAAGCGGACCCCAAACAAACCGTCTAGGAATTAGCATTAAAGCTTAAAACTTTAGGGCCCGCAGGACTACCTCATAGTGCAAGTTCAAAAACAGAAATGTTTGTTAAAAGCCCATTGGTATAATTGTAATATATCTGATTTACTTCTGCTAAAAGAAATATTCTGTATTGAGAATATAAAATATAAATTATTTTCTGAATTCTAAACTACAATTAACAGCAAAGTCCATTTGATAATATAACATAAAACCCATTAATTGTCTACCACTACAATTCACTTGAATCACAATTATTGCAAACATCTGGGCTTTGGTATGTGAAAATTGCAACTAATTTCAGTTCATTGAATATGAATGTCAATTTTATTCATATGTGAAGCCAAGACTCTGATTTATTAAATATGAAATGCTAATGCTTGTTTTTGCAAAAAATCGATTGGTATATTAGAAGTCCACTCTTTGAAACTCTTGAAAAATATTTACATAAAAGGTTTCAGGTATTGAAAAGGCAAAGCTAAAAGTTTCCGGTTAGTTTCATTTCCTGCTCCGTATTGCAAGATATACTGCATTTCATTTAAGCTTTTGTTGATCTCGACTGTGACCTAAAAATGTTAAATAGCTGCTGAATTTTTCAAGTCGGGACGGTTCAAGTCATTTACTTAAATAACTTCAAGTTAATAAAGTAGACAACAATGTTCAATTTGAAGTAAACATGTCAGAGTAATACTTTAAACATCGAATTTGTTTCGTAATCGACGAAAACATTCCAGCAATTTAATTAAAAATATGGAACCGGACGAAAAAGTTTGTTAGAATAATCACGCTTTATAAACAATTAAAATTTAAATTTTGAATTTGCGTTTGATTAAAATAGATTTATTGTCAATGGTGTTACACGAATGGAAATACTTTTATTAGAAATGGGAATTTAAAACTTTTATTTATGTATCAATTATATACACGTTAATAAACAAATAGTCAAAAGTGACGTAAACTGAATTCCTTACTTGGTTTAAGTTTTAACAAGTTATAACAATTGGATACTCTGTTTAACGAGTATTTTGTGTTTGCTTAGAATTAGTCTGTTTATTTATCTATAATTTAAGAGTTCAGAAA
Source organism: Hypothenemus hampei (assembly GCA_013372445.1). Lineage (NCBI taxonomy): Eukaryota > Metazoa > Arthropoda > Insecta > Coleoptera > Curculionidae > Hypothenemus > Hypothenemus hampei. The sequence continues at coordinate 278,998 of JABRWK010000062.1, forward strand.
GTTAACAAGAAAGTTTAGAAGGCACAAATATATATTTAAACTTTAAAGTACGAAGCCTCAATAGGAAGATCTTTGTAAGTGTAACCGAAAAGTTCGGAAGCAAGGCACTTTACTACTCTGAAGCATTGGAAGATTATCAACTGTTCGAAATAATGTTGTTGCAAGTGGAACAGATGTTGCACCAAATTCAGTTGGAAGTTTACTGTTATAAAAATGAAAAATTCTTTTCAAGTCACAGACTTCTTATAAGTTATTCTGATGAGATAATTTTCGAAATCCTAACTCTATAATATTTATAATTTATACCCCACTATATATCATATTTCTCTGCCAGGTCCAGCAGGTGCCAGAGAATAGGGATTAAAAGTTAGGTGGTCATTTTGCAAGAGATATGTGCGGATAGCGGTTTAAATGGAAAACCTTTCGCCAATTTAGTTTCACACAGTGTTTACGGGCCACATAAATAACACTCGAATTATGAGATTAATAGTTTCGACCAATTTTGTTTCGAATATTAAATGCTGTTCGAATATTCTGAGACAGAATATTAAGTTTTCTTAAAATATACTTAAACGTTGTAGTTTTTCAATTTTCAGTCTGTAATAATTGAATTGCCATTATGATGGAGTTCAATACGACATTACCAGTTCTTGGGCGATCTGTAACCTACGAGTACGATAAAACTTCGATTTTAGAGCTCGTAACTTAGGACCATATTGGAAAGCAATCGAGGTAGGAAACTTTTGTGTATTCGGGCGTAATAGATTTACACGAAATTTCCCAATTGGTCAAAGTTAATATGTACTTGTAATTACTACTATATTGATATTGGTTTATCAGAGTTCCAGCAGATGTATATTGAGGTAACTACATTCTGAAAACCAATAGTTGATGTACTAGTCGAGTCCTTATAAATCGAGAATTCTATCAAATAATAATTATGTCAAAATTAATGTTTATGAACAACAACTTTCATCGCCAACACGAGAAGTTCCACTTTAATTTCTTGGGCATAAGAAAAGTTCGGCCGGGATAGGAGATAGCCGAGAGCAATATTGGAAAGTAATCGAAATAAACTGACGCCTAATCGCCCAGAATACATTTACAAGAAGTTTTCAGTTTGCCAGACGATAATAAAAGTTATAATTACTTTCCACATTTTATGTCGTACTACATAACTTTTTAATTTGTTGGAAAGGTGACTTAAAGTTGGAAATAGACACTGCGGAACATTTTATAATGAGGTTAATTATTTTAGTTAACTAACAAGAAATCGCGACCAACTTCTCAAGCGAGACAATAACACGATTGAAATTAATTAACAGTTTCGGTTCTTCTTAGAAGTTCTAATGCTTAAGAGTTTCGGTAAAACTAGGCAAGATTTAAATTTCAATAGTTGTTAAGTTTTGAGAAGTATTTGATTTAATCATGTCAACTTTTGCAATTCAATTCTCTCAAAAGTTTTCTAGAAAATAGATTATGTTTCTTCCAAAAAAATATTCATAAATACTCAAAAGGAATTTGTTAAGAATGCCATTAAGAAGTTGTACTCAAAATTATTAAACAAGGTCTGCTTACTTATTCATTTTTTTTTAATTTAACTTAATTGAATACTTTCACTACTCTGAAAAAAATAAAGATAAACTCGAACATAGAAGTAAAAGATTGGTTATACGGGAATAAAGGAATATTGCGAAGGAGCCACTTCATCTGCTATATTACATTTTCCAGAATCATTAATCTTGCTCTTGGCAAGAGTTTTAAGTTAAGGAGATATGAAGAATTTTAAGTTGACTTTTTATTAGTTCGCTTAAAAGAAATCGTTATCGTTCTCAATGAGAACAAGGATTATTGAAATTGATATGTTCGAAAATGTTCGTAATTGCACCAGATTCAAATCGAAAAAAGTCTGAATGATTATTCCGATTTCAAATTAGAAAACGCCATTCAAGCTTTTAAGAATCATGTGCAACGGGATATTGATATATTCTCAGTATGTTATAGAAGAAATTCTCTATATTATTTATATGTATTTAGATCGTACAACTTTTACTATTTCTTTTTTATTCAATGTCAAACTATAAAATTAGTCTTCTGAAAAAAATTATAAATGGCGCTTGGAACCTTATGGTTTTCGGCCCACGATCTATTCATAATTTAAGATACTTTGTAGAAGCAGTTTGCAATACCTCTAAGCCTGCCAAAAACAAAATTTTTGCTTGATCTGCAAACCATCTTGGCACAGCCCCAAATTACATCTTTGTCGAGAGAAATTTTTCGACCTTCTGAGGAAATATATAATACAAATAGGTTGAGGAAATTGATAATAATCTGAAGAAGCTAAATTAGCTAAATAAGCCAGGAGTGCCATCAATTTGAACCCAAACAAGTTTCAGTTTATTCATGACAATGCCGAACTTGGCCACTTTTCAAAACTCACCGGTGGATTATCGGTAGTAATGGTGTCATTGTACATACTGAATAATTTAGGTGAGGACGAATTGCTAACCAGTGTACGAACCGATGAATTTTGAAAAGTAGCCCTTGCCTGTTAGTACGTTATCCAGGAAACACAGCCTTTTGGAAACTATTTCGCGTAATTTTATATTATTTTTACGCGCAACTTTGTTAGTTATGCTGAGTAATAGTCTCTTGCGATAGTTTGCCTGACTTCCAATTAGTCTGTAAAGATGATGACCGTTATTACGTAATTATTACAAAAAAACATTGGTAATGATTTGTCCAATAAATCTTTGACCAAGATATTTTTTTGGATTTTGATATCAAGAATGCTTCCATTTCATTGATTGACGTTTACTCTCTGTATCATAAAAATACGCAAGTTTCATCTGCAGGACCTGGTCACCGTTTTAATGATAGCTCGATATTCCACTTTATTATTATAATTTTACCACTAGTAATTGATATATTTGTTTTCTAAATTATTATTGAGAAGTTTTAAAATTTTTAAAATTTCTTGAAACCTGGCAATGGCATTTTTAATAATACATATATTATATTTACATATTATATTTTATTGTCATGGAAACTAAACTGTTTTGTTACTACTTTTTAAATACTAAATAACAACTGTATGTATGTACATAGTGTCTACGCAAAAAAACACCACCACCCTTCTAACTTTTTAATTTCTTTCGAAATAGAAAAACCAATTTTAAACAAAAATTGCTGGAAAGTTCATCTAGTTTTTCGAGATAATGAGCAACGTTATACAGCATATCTAACGAACGTGTACTAAATAAATATTGTACTTTATAAATAAATAACTCATACTTTTTTACATATTTACATTTTGTGTTTTTTACGAATTCAACGATACGTACAGTCAGTCAAAATGAAACTCGTACACCCAAAAATATATAAGAAAATAGCCCAACTGGGTTTAAATATGCATCTTCGAATAAACAAATCTGTATGGTTGGTTGCAGAATTTGTAATATTTGTTGAAAATAACAATAAGAATCCACTACAGACAAAAAAAAATTGAATCTGAAAAAAAAATGTACTGATATGATTTTTGTGATAGTCAAAGTTAAACTCATACACTCTTTAAATCGCTCTTGTATTAGACTTCTAGGTGAAAATTTGATCCTGTAAGTATTTTGCTAATCCTTTTTAACAATGTTTAACTCATATATTTCACGATTAGAATATTAAATTGCAATATGGGTCGCCAACGTGGACAAGTTAGTACCTCTGAACGAGAATTGATAATTCATCACTTACATTCAGGAAAATCTTATCGTCAAATAGGCAAAATTGTAAATAGAAGTCATACAACTGTTCAAGGTATTGTAAATCGTTTTTTATATCAACATAGAATTAAGAACAAAGTTCGCAAGAGCCCCAAAAAAATTTTTAACAATTATGATGAAAGGTGGATTTTGCGGAAAGTTGCACAAGATCCTAAGATATCAGCTCCTAGATTGGCTAAATTAGTAGAAAAATATTTGCACAAAAAAGTAAATCCACAAANTTTGAATTTTGATGAGGGTAAGTTTTAATCAATGTCATTGGTTGAGAAGATTAACTTCGACAAATCCCGTTTATTTTCTAAAATATTTTTATATAAATGTTGCCAACATTGTGCCTGTTTGCTCGTGACAATGAAAAAGAGTATAAGCGTCGCCATCTATCTAATTCTACTAAATTGGAAAATACAAAAGGAATCGTATAGGCTGTTCGAAAACACTGAGAAAAATAAGAAATCGACCGACAAATTTGATTTACGTCAATCACTTATTTTTAGTCTTGTAAGCCCCTTTTAGACTTTGATACACAATTTTAATATTTTTTTATCAAAAATGCGATTGATTTGAGCATTTAATAAAAGATAAAAATAAATATGTCATAAGAACTCTTATTCTAGTAGTAGGTAGCCCAAAATTTTCGAAGTTACTTATAAAGTTTAATCCTGTCCTGAAGTTGACACAGAATTTTCTTTGGAACTTCTTCGGAAAAATAATATATTTAAGATTGGTTTCGCACAAAAGTAGTTTTCGTTGACTACTCGATGAAAGAATAAAAAGTTAAAGCTATTAGTCATTGACTTTTTCAGACTTTTCTCTCGGTTTTGTTGCCAATTCTTAATTATTTCTCAGTAATTAATTTAAGGTGAACTCGTATTAAACCTAAATGAAGACTTTGTGAGAAATATATAAATAACGTTTATATTCGTTTTAATTTATTGCCACGATCCTAAATGAGGATTTCGTTATGTCCAATTTGGTTTTTATTTGCGAAACGCGTATATTTTCTTTACTGCAGTAAAAAAAGTCGTACAAAGTAATGAAAGAGCATTACAGAAATTCTTCTATCTACTGTTATGTTAAAAATACAACTAGAGAATAAAAGAAGTTTACGGCACCAGAGACACAAAACGACTATGTTGTTATATTGTTAGAACGAGCGTCAAAACGCAACAATGTCGAAATTGTTCCACAGGTAAGCGACGACATTTTTTCTTGGGACAATGTTTCCGGCTGCATTGTTTGTTGATACGGTTCGTCTTTTTCTATAGAAATAGAAATAACGAAATTTAAGAGTGAATTATCACGATCGCATGCAAATTTTAATCAAGATACATATATTATATGTATCACTCTTCAGGATCAAGGCGTTCATTCAATTTTCATAGTTACGCATTTAACTAAAACTGGTAATGAAATGAACGAATTAAATTTTCATCCTGAGACAGCTTATTCACTTCAGTGCCTATATTATCTGGAATTTGCATACACATTTGCAGGGAGCACGGTTTAATGCTATTAACATCTTGAGACTTGCGGTTCAACACCGATGCAACTGTCTGTGTTTTATGTTATTTTAACTAACAGTAAGAATATTTAAGGCCAGGTTTTCTTTGCAAAGTAACAAAAAAAATTACAACAGTACGTCGTAAAAAGTTTATGAAATGGTATCTCCAGAACTGTGGATATTTTATCTTTTTAAGTTATCCAAAGACATAGTAGTATGCCATTATATGTATACCTACACAGCAACCAAAATCGTCATTAATATTTCTGATTATTGGTTTTAATTATAATTCTTGTCTTTTTGACCTTTTTGGTCCTTTTCGTTTGTTTACATACATGTATTTACCGTGACAAGAATACTTTTGAGAAGCATTGTTTACTTTTATCAGACCTATGGGAGGAAATAAGGTTGAAAATGAAGTTTGTATAAGGAGTCTACTTTATTATATGGAGGTGTTCCAAAGGAGTTATGAACTAGGTTCTTAAATAGCTTTTCGCTTTTTATAGTGTCACGCATAAATTTAGTACCTAACTTCGTGGTGAAAGACAGCCATTTTATACACTTATTTCAGAATTTACGAAAACTTCTGTCATCTTAATATTGTTTCTAAAATATTAAAATTCACGTCCCAAACTTAGAACGTGATCATTATTCGAAGTTTCCTGAAGTGACGACATTCATAATTGTTTCAGTGGAAGCTTTTCGAGTTTATGAGGAATGTATTTTTGGAAAATGCCTGGATGCAAGAGCACCGTGCTGCTGTAAATTCAATGTAGCTCTTGCAATTTGATTTTGCAAACATAAAAGACGTAGTCATGCATAGAAATTACATTATTTTGAATATATAATATTTGAATTCTAATAGGTATCTAAAATTATATTTCCTTTTGATAGATGGAGATAAATTAATTTGTTGTCTTATATGTATTGTAGCTCTTAGGATAAAGCGTTCCCACATTACACGATGCGATATTGTTGAAGGACAACGACATATCGTCGGGCTTGTAGTCCCCCTTTAGGTATTGTCTGACAAAATGCTATCCTTAGCAATTTGTGAGGAATTCTTCAAAACGTGAGGAATGGATAAAGAAAAATTGAGAAATGAAATATTGTGAAGAAAAATAAGAATTTGCTTGTGTGGAGGGAAATCTATAAATCATGACGAAACATTTTTTTTTAGACTGGAATGACAAAAAAAGAGAATGTTAGTTCATAAATGTTAATAAATGGAGCATGAGGATTTTTGAGGTATTCTATAATGACGCAAATGACTATTGGATATTGCCTACTGTCCGACGGCAAAGATATTGTATCGTGTGATACGAAAAAATGAAATCGTTTTTTTTAAATGGTATATTAACAGAGCAAAAGGAAAATTTGGATTAGAAACCACCTCGTATACAAAGTACTCTTTAACGTCATCCCATAATTCAGTATTAGCGCTCAGATTGCAGAATTTTCGGGTTAAAAAGTGCAGTTTCTGTCGCTAACCTTTGAACCCGTATAGCGATAAGATGATATTGACTCGGATGAGAAACTATAAATCTACTCATTGCTCATAAACCGTGTTTAATAAACTAAAGCCGTGATTTTACCTTGACTTCCCAGATTATATATCGGAGGTTGAGGTATAAAATTGCTTTATTACTCTACTGAATTGGCTCATATTGGGCACTAAACTTACCTTCAAAATTTATGTTCGGCTGAGTTTGATGTGGCATGATTATTTTGGGAAAATTGTCGAATTTTTGCTCGCTGTCATCTAGCAGCAATTTCATTTTCGACAGGTTGCAATTAACATACCGTGCAATTGACATTGCCGAGAGTACCGTCGAATGCACTTTTAATAATTAATTTTAATAAATAATGACTTTATTAAATTATATGCGTCTAAAACTGAATCGTAACACATTGTTGACCTATTAATTACCAGTCAGTTTTGGAAAATTATTTATTCGATATTAACTTTTCAATGGCTTTTCAGTTTTAATCCTAGTATAATTTATATAAAAAGTAGGTTGAAATTAAATGACTTTAAATAATAGTTTAATTTTGGATTTAAATGTTATTTTGTATGTTCAAAATTTTAATTAGGTACACCTTTTTGAGTGTTGCAGAGTAAGAGTGGAGTTTTTAATGAAAATATGAAATCCCATATAGGAAATTTATGATTAATATAATTCTGTTATTTAAAAGATAATTTTAAACATTTATACAGCTATTAAAGGTAAAATTGTAAAAATTTCGATGAGTATATTAAAGGACATGAACTATTCATTTTAAATATTTTTAGGGTTACGGAGTTGCCAAGTGCTAAATGATATGTAACTTGTTTGGGCTTTATTATTTTTTTAATAGAATTTCTTATATATTTTTTACTTTTTAAATTTCATTAAGCCGGATTTTCTCTATATGATATAAAACAATATTACTTATATCCACAGATATAAATAATTATCGCTCACTATGTACTTTGTAATAGGACCCTTCAAACTCAGATACAATATATTATATTATAGATAGATATAATATATGTATTTTATAGATAGATATGGACAGATATAATATTGAATATTATATCTAAGTTTGAAGGGTCCTATTACAAAGTATAACGAGCGATAATTATTTATATCTATTGATATAATGTATATTTTATTACATTCCATATTGAAAACCCGGCTTCAAGCATTTTAAAACTTTTTTATGTAAAATATACCTATTTTGAGTTATTTCCAAAAAAAAATATTTACAAAACAAATTTGTAAAAACATCCAAGAATAAAGACAATCAACATTTTGCAACCATCCTACCTAAAGTTTATTTAAATCCAAAAGTCACAGGGTTAAAAATTAGGCAACCCATGATCATCTCGTGCTTTTCGCCACGCGAATTCTACACCCTCATTAGTCAATCAGCCGAAAAATATCTCGCGGGATGGGAGGGAAGCACCTAACGCTAGATTCGAACTTATCCGTTTGAGATTTGGTGCGATTTAAATTGACACGATTTTCTCTATTTTGCTAGTTATTTGTTTTAATAATCTTTTCTTTCTCATTCAATTTCTAAAAATATATAAATACAAAATATTAAGTTTCCTCAGTAATTCTGTGGCAATGGGTTTACGTGCTGGCATTGTGTTTTTTTTAATCCTGTGGCTCTGGGGTTTGAATCTACTTTAAATACCTTAATTTTTGCGAATGTTCCCTTATTATTATATCATTGTCTGATAAGATAAATGAATTAGCACATACAGGACGTTTACAAAATAAAGTGCTTAATGTAAAACATAAAAGAGGTTTTATGTAGGAATTTTAAATGATACATCACGTGTTTTATAAAGTCACGAAAAAACAACCAATTCTTTATGTAAAATCACTGTGATTTGACATATCTATTTTTAGTAGTTTTCGAGTTATAGGCAAGAAATCAAAATAAAGTAATTAAAGTAAAAATAAGAGTTCACTTTAGTAGAAGGTTACAAACAGTCAATGGTCATGGTGACATGTTTTAGAAAAAAAAGACAAACATAACGATTCGAAATGGGGGAATATTCATTATTTTGTACACATACAGGGTGTTTTCGAAATGTCTGCGAATATTTAAATCCCTAAAACTCTGAAATTTCCTGAATACTTTGTTGTTTTACGAAACTCGTTTTAATAAGGACATAACAACCTATTGAAAATTTTGAGAAAAAGAAGAAGGTCGGCTTTACCTCATCGGTCGGCTTTGCCTCACTCTACCCTATTTATATTTGTTGAGAAAAAGTTGTTTATTTACATTTAATTGTAGAGTTATGTTACTTGTCAACAAGCCAGTATTCCCAAAGGGTTTTGATTAGTATAAAACCGTTCTCGAAGGTTGACACTCGGCGTTATTGGGTATTTTACACTGAAAATAATTAAAATGGCAGAATTTTCAAACGGCGAGTTAACTGATATTGTGATATGTTCGAACCCTTTCGGAAGAATGTTGTTAAAATCTTCGCGTATCAAACAAACGTACGTTTCCATCCTTTGTGTAATGTTTAAGAGACACGGATAGTTTTTCGTGGCAAACTTATGACAAAGGCCCAACTGCTTGACTGTTGAGAAGAGTTCATATATCTATTGGAAATAACGGTATTGATTTTGAACATTTATTATGACAAACATCGTTTATGTTGTGTGAACAAATCGATTTGAAATTATTTTGTAGATTAACACTTAAAATAAGATTTTAAAAATAGTTGATCGGGTATTGAAATCGATTTCCCAAAAATATCCGTTTTTGTGCAAATTTTAATTTGTAAATCGGCTTGAATTTTACATTAAAATATAGTAAATATTTTGACACTTTTTGTCAACAAACGTGGTATCGTTGCACAAATACGAGATGCTCTCAGATTATGTGATGATAATAGCTGTTTCATGAACGCCGAAACAAGGACAAAAAAAGATTTTTTTAATAAAATTATTTTTTCGATTTTTTTTTCAAACCTAAGAAACACATCTCATATGATGAAATTTCACCAGTTAATATATTCGAAGACACCTTGTATATGCAGAGTATCCCACTAACATCTAAAATATCATCGTTATATTAAATAACAAACAATAATGTACTAATCAAAATTATATAGCATGGAAGGATACATAATATGGTAAAAATATTTTTTTAAAGGTCCAGGCATAGAGGAGATTTAGAGATTAAGTATGTTTTTTTAATGGAACGTCCTACTTGTTTTGCTTTATTTCGATAAAGTCTGAATAAAGCCTGAATTCTGAGTATAAAAGTGCTTATTTTGAAACTTAACACTTGCGAGATATTGAATTTTGTTCATTCCAGTACTCTTATTACAACACCTGTTAAAAATGTCCATTTACTTCAATACATGCCTGTATTCTGTTAACAACATTATTTCGTACACGTTTAGTGCTATGCTGTTATATGTAATTCATTACGTCATATCTTACCGAGTTGTTAGTGTATCTCGGTAGAAGCTATTTTTTAATGTTCAGTATCTTGAAAATGGTCAATATAAATATACTCTAGCACTTTTATATTCAGAATTCATGGCTCTATCAAAATAAAACAAAATAAGTAAGACCTTCCATTAAAAAAAACATACTTGATTTCTAAATCTCCCCTACCTCCTCCACCTTTAAAAAACTATTCGTATCATATTATGTATCTTTTCATACCTTATAACTTTTATTGGTAAAATTTTTGTTTATTATTTAATATAATGATGACATTTCAGGTGGATAAAGGAAATGGAACACCCTGTATGTATACATATGTAGAAGAAATAAATTATAATTTAGTATTGAAAGGCACTATCACACTTATTGAAAACTAATGCTACAAAAAATAAATTGTTTTAGTAATTTTTTAGAAACCTGGGATAGTGTTTAAAATGACCTTAATTTGACTTGAGGCATCCAAGAATTGATTTTGTAACATTAAAAATTGTCACCCTTTAATTTATTTAATTTTTTAACTTTTGTTTGGATCAATTTGTTGAAAAGCTGGTCTTAGGATATTCCACATCTGCTATATTTTCAATTGGAGTTTTATACATTGTTTGCTTAACAGCACCTCAAATGTAGGTATCTACAGCGGTAATATATGGCAAATGCAATGGTCAATTTCATACTGTCCTGGATTTAGACGCCTTATCAATCGATCTTCAAATGTTTTTATAAGTTCTTCACTGGCTGTAGTCGAACAATGACTCGAGGTTTCATCTAATTTGTTACCAACAGCTGCGTTATAAATTTCATGACAATTTCTCTTAAAAATTTGTTACCGTTGTTCATCAATATTGAAATATTTTCGCCCATTTAACTTCTCGTTGTAAATGACGCAAGAACTTATTTGGTTATCTAATATTAAGAAAAAAACGTTATAACTAAGTTGACGTTGAAATCTCGTCTCTCGTATAAATTTTGGATTTTCTGATGTCAAGAAAGGTTATTGCTTTTGTTAAAAATAAAAATTTTGACTCGTCGGTCGAAACAACGTTTTCTAAAAAATTTTGTTCTTGTACCAACATCTTACACAACTTTAGGTGTACATCACCAGGGAAAAAAGCTTGCAAATGATGATGTTGTAGTTATACATTTTAGGTTTCTTCAATATTCGTTGGATGGATGAATAAGATATGCTTAAATCATCTTGAGTGTTGGGAATGGACGCATGTGGAAATACATGGAAATATGCTAAAGCAGCGCAATTTAATTTTCTTCAGAGCTGGTAATAAGTTTTGAATTTTTTTTAGCTGAATTTGACCATGTCTTCGAAAAGCTGTTTCAATTATTTTGTATTTCTCTTTATTCTTGGATGGTAAATGCAATTTTTTACCATTAAATATTCTGCAGGTTACTATAAGAATTTTTATCAATTACTATGAGTGTAGAAGAGATCCCAAATATCTTTGTTTGAGTAATAATGTACCATCTTACAATTACTTTCTCGACTAAATTTGTAATGATTGTAATAATTATAATCATTTGATAATTATTGTCAAAAGCCCGAATGTTAAAATAAAATATGTTAGTCATTTGTTTCCTAAAAATGTACTTAGACCGAGCTCTACTACTAAAATGAACCTTTATGTTTGCTTGAATTACATTATTAGGTTTTTTATTCATAAGTTGAAAAGCAATAAAAACAGGCATATCAAATCATAATGAATTCGCGTGACAAAACGTGTAGAAAATACGGGGTGTTTCAGTTAAAATTTCTACATAAAAAGTGTTTTTATGCTTCATAAAAAGCGCGTTGTTTTGTAAAAATCTTGTATGTACGAATTTAATGCACAAAACGACCTAACAGGGAATTGTTACTAAAAATTCAGTTGACTAAAATATCGATTTCTTTATTCATTGATGTTTTTGGGAATTTAAAAAAAATATTTCCAAAAGGACTAAAATGAGCGGTACACTTGTTACATAAAAAATTTTAAATGCTTCATGAAATCTAAAAAGTAAAAAATATATAGAATATTCCATAAAAAAAAAGAAGAATGTTACATAGATCTGGCAACATCCCATCTCAAAATATATTTTAAATAAATAGTTCATATCTATTTACATAAGAATAAAATTTTCAGAAACTTACCTTTACTAATTCTCTATAAAGGTCTAATAGGTTACTGAGCGTGAAAAATCCTGTAGGTATAATAATAGAGTCGTTCTGAAAGCTACCAGAGTAAATCCTAAGAAACTATTGATGCTTTTTTGAAAAAAAGTAAATAATTTCGAATATGCGAGTGTTAACAAAGTGAATGTAATATTTTTATTTTTTTGATTACATTCAGTTTAAAAGCTTCGTATTCAGTAGAGGATTTTTTTTAAAAAAGCCTAAAGGTTCTTTTTTCATTTTTGGCGCAGAAAAAATCTCATAATAGGTCTTGTTCTGTTGATTGTAACAATACCATAAATGGAGCTAGTATTTATTCTCTGTTTTTTTTATTGCCTTACAGCCAATTTCATAATCCTACTTAAAGGAGACTTTTTATTAAAGTTCCCTTTAAGAAATTAAAATATGACAATTAAATATTATTTGCCATATTTATTTATTGTATTCTAATTTCTAAAAGTCAACTTTAATAAAAAATTTCTTTTAAGCAGGTTATGAAATTGACTGTTAATATTTAAATAAAAATATTATTAGTCATATATTTCCATCGTAATTGGTGTATACTGTGTGAATCATTAGTTAAAGTTTCATGTTAGATCAACTATTGAAATGAACTGTAAAAGTAAAAGTGGACTGTAGTTGAAATTGTAGAACGAATTCACTCTAACATAAGTGGTTGAAAATGAAACTATGATTAATGAAATATGGACAATTAAACGTCCCAAAGGTACTCGCCAAGCTGATTGATGTCTTCAGTTACGAGGGTATCCTCAATTGTTCTTTTTGCACTGCCCCAGCAGGATGTTGACGCTAAATTTTTTTCTTTTTCCGAGCATCCTATTCTGTACGGTTAATAAAATTGTCCCAAGTAAATCAAAACAATTTTACGAAGTAAACAATAATAATTCCATTTTAGAGAAATTCGTTTGTAATAAATCAACATTTATCAAATTTCAACATTAAAATAATTTTAAAAACAATTATTGTTTTCAAGCATTTAATTTTTAAGCAAAATTTTTAGAATTACCCACATTGCGTATTTTATTCTGGCATTAGTGTTATCTTTATGGGTAAGTACTTTAACAACACATAGATTAGCGGATATATATGTATATGTATGTATTTCGCAATTTATTGATTTGTAAGAAATGTAAATAGTATCAAATTCGACTATTTATGTGAGCTTGTTAAAATTACAGAATTTGTTGAAATCGAAATTAAACCAACAAAATAAATAGCAATCTAGGCATTTCATAAAACGTTTAAAAAAATATTCGGTTATGTTGATATATTTATTTTATTTCAACATTTAGATTCTAATTTGAAATATATACAATGAAAAAAATATCTTTTTATGTTACAAAAATTTTACAAAAACGATGTAGTTAATTATAAATTGAAACTGTAAAACTTCTGCATTAATAAACTCATTTCATGTAAAATCCATGGTGTTCTGGCAGCCTTGTGACCCAAATTCGTGATCGTTAGACGATCCCAGGCGTTAAATCTTAAACGTTTTCGGAAACACACATCTCGTCCTCCTAAGCCTGCGAAATGTAGCGAAGTTCAGTCATCAAAACTACATTAAACCGAGTTGTTGCCATTCTCGCCATGTAAGTGATGAATGACTGTTATCGGTTCAGGACTTGCAATTTTTTTCTTTCCCATCTTTGACAAGATTAAGTAAATGTATCAAAGCATCATTAATTGAACCGATTCACAATCAACATTATATTTTTTATGTTTATTAACGAAAGACATAGAACACTTGCTTCAGTTTTAAGTAGCCCTACCAATTAATGGCATGATACTAGCTATCGGAGCGCTATGAGAGGAAATGGATATTTTACGGAAGAGTATTGACAGAAGATTGAGAAAAAAAAGACTCACGATATTGCAGTTGTCCAACGTTTTCCCACTTACGTTCAAGAAGGACCATTTTCATTTCAGGAACTAATTTCTGAGCACATTTAATAAAACTTGGTTCAAGAAAATTCCTTAAAAATAAGCTTTTTTTTAGTTTTCCAATAACAAAACTTGGACTTCGTTTGGCTTTAAGAAGACGTTTTAAAGCTAAAATTACGAGAAAATTTCTTTTATTGCTAGATGTGGTTGTAGATATTATAATTATCTTCGATTTTTGCACTAAATTTTCATTGTTTTGCCCTCATTGCAGCCATGGCCGCCACTAAGGCCGCTCCTCTACCACTACCATCTTCAGATAACATCAGGTTAAATTCGTAATCAGAATCGATAAGTTCTGTCATTTTTTCCATCATGTGATCTCTAAAAATTATACATTGAAAGTTTTACCGTTTCAATTGATTATTGAACTACCTGAAATATGGATGATATTTATACACGGAACCATCGATACCAATAACAATTTTGGGCTCATTAACTTTTCTCGTCAAAACACAAGCAGTAGCTGCAGTTAAGTATGCAGACCTTTTGGAAATCGCTTGACAAATAAATCGTAAATTGATCATATCTTGTTCAGAGGCATCAGTAATTCCTGTTAGAATAGGTTATAGTTATTTTAGTTAAAGAAACATTCTTGTCATACCGAGTATTTTTAAGGTTTCACTAGTTTTTGCATAGCTTCCTTCTGGATCGGCTTCTATGTCTGAAATATATGACGTTTCGAAAATTTCCCTATAAAAACGATTTTAGCAACAACATTATATGAATAATAATATTTCTACTTTTTTTCAAAAATATCTACGTATTGTCCTCCAAAAATTATTCCATTTTTGATGAATTTCAATGTATAAATTCGTACCAACTCTCCAAGATACATTCCAGATATTAGTTTCTCATACACTTGTTTTCCAGGATTAATGCTATCATTATCAATCTGTTTATCAATATCAGTTCTCAAATCGTCTAGACAGCCATCATCTCCAAAAGCTGCCGCTTCTAAATTTATAATCACTTTTCCAGATCCCATGTCTGGTTCGTCAAACAGTTCAGCATTTGCTTGGGTTTCGAGATAACAACCGTTGTGACCAGTACCGATAATAAGCCCAATACGGCATTCGGGATTTTTCCAAGCACACGACATCAGGGTTCCGGTGGTGTCGTTTAAAACAGCACAAATGTCAATTTGAACATCACCTCTGCGAGTTATCGCTTCGGTGAGCCATTGCACGACATCAGTTCCTATAACCTCTGGAATATTGAATCCTTTCGTCCATCGAACGAGCAGACCAGATCGCAAGCCTTTCTGAACCAGTGGAAAACTAAATGTAAAACCCAAAGGAAGTTTTTCATCTTGAATGCCTTGTTTTTTTGTAAAATCAGCTAAACAAGAGGCAATATGATCGAACAACTGTACTCCTGTTCCGACCATGAACTCCTGCGGTATAGCGTAAACCTCAGATTTCAAATCGCATTTTCCCACATCCAGTTCAACCATTAGAACTCGAAAATTTGTTCCTCCCAAATCGAGAGCTAAAAATTTGCCTTTTTCCGTGCCATTAGGCAAATCTTGCACGTATGTAGGGAAACATTTTACGATAGACGATTCATGCGTTTCTTTTTTAAGACCTCTTTCAATGTTGTCAAGGAAAAGGACCATGGTTTTCTTCAGAGTATTATTATCCAACTCGAACTCTGCCATACCTTCTATAACTTCTCGAGTTACTTTCTCTTGGAGCCATGATTCGGGCCGTTGTCCTGCAACAGGATTACAAAGCATACTTTTACAAGCCATAATATCACTAAAATTTTGATTCACTTTTTCTTGTAGAGTTAAATTTAAAATTTTGACATTTTTTTGAAGTTATGTCAGAAAGTGTATAGACAAACACCAGTATAGTAGTATAATGCGGTTTATCTAGCTGTTTTCAATCAATTATTATTGTTTTAATCTCTACTGGGAAGTGTTGTAATTATCTTATCTTGTTTTATAGCACGAGCTGCGTGTTTTTTGCCAAAATTATTCATTCATTGAAAAATTATAGTAATTTAATAAACGTACCGGGAGTAAATTTTGAGGTTAATTAACTGTAATTACTGCGACACACACGCACGTACACCGATTTTTAACCCTTCAATCTGAATAATTCTAAATGTAAACAGCAGAAAAAACGGACAGCAGAAAGAATTCATAAAAACGAGATGGCGCCCTCGTTATAATTCTTAGTTATTTTTTTTTTACTGAGCAAAATAAAAACTCCAAACTCGCCATAATTCATCAGAACACCCCCGAAATACCGCCAAAATGAATGTAATTTCGCTGTTATCGCAGAGGACGCTGTAGCCTGTGAATCACAATTAGGTCAGTGCGAGTCCTCCGGAATAATTTGCATCGAAATGAGCTTCAGATTCGTCCATCTCCTTCTGGCGCCATGAAATTCTTTTAAATGTCGACCGTTGAAACTGTTACGACTTGATAATAAAACAACGTGTACGATGTTTAGTTAATTTAGACGATAAAATTATTAGGGTTTGTTTTTTCCCTGGAATATTTATCTTTAATTTTGAAATTAATTTATCCTGGAACTTGAGACCTTCTATTTCTTATTCTGGATACAAAAAATATTTAATTAACGCTGCAAGTTCTTCTCAGTTAAATAATATAATTTAACAAAAACGGTTCAAAGATGTGTTTTTTATTCAATCTTATTTCCTTCTTCCAAATAATTCTAATAAAACGTTTTTTACTCTTTTTAAGATAAAAATTAAATCCAATAAAACTCTAGATTAGATGTTTCTATTGAGACTATGGTAGTTGCATGAGTGCAGTTCTCTGCTTGAAGTTGCTCTTTTAGAAACAGATACGAATACATATAGAATTTGCCGGAAGATGACTCAACAAGTACGGTTTTGGTGGCAGTTTAGGGTAAAGTCGTTCCTTTATTTCGCACCATTTTCATTAAGCTTCCATCAGGGAGATCTCCACTTTTATATCCTTACCTGACTAGTCCATTTCACGGGTGTTATTGCAGGATACTAAGAGGACTCATGGGATATAAAAGATAAGGATTTGCCATGAAAGCATAAGGTTTTTTGAGATGCCAAACTTCTCAAGCGGATATCGGATGTATTTCCATTATTTGCTTCCTGTAATGGCATTTCGTTTAATATCCTTTTGGAAGAATTTTAGAAAATAAATTTTAAAATAGAAATTTAACCTTATGGGTCAAAGGGAACAATTCTTAGAGAGAAGCTATTGCAAAAAAACAAAAGCTGGCCCAACTCATTCCATAAATTTCTGAAAATTCTTTTGAGACTTCTTCTTGGTCGTTGCATTATTTATCAAAAAACATATACATAAAACGCGAAAAGGGGATACAGCTAAACGTAAATAAGTCGAACGAAACTGGGTGTATGGTATGAAAAAGATAAACACGAAATGTAAAAAAAATTCTCTTTGGTAGCTAAAACGTTACTTTTCGAGTACTGACTTCAAGAACGGGAATCCGATGAGGTATCCAATAAAATAGAGAATTACTTTTATGTTTAGGTTGTGCTCGGAGGACTGTTTCGGATTTCGCAATGAAAAGACGCGGTTTATTAAAGATGCACCAAAAATGTAAAAGCGACCATTTCGAAATTAAATTTTAATGTTAGTTTGAATGAAATAAATGTGCGTAATTTCCGCTTTGATAGTAGCGAATTTAATTTTGAAATTTTTAATATATTTATGGGCTTCGTTTTAAGATTATTTTCTCTTCTTTTTCACACTTCAGGAATCAGAAAAGGTTGAACAATATAATTGGCATTATTAAAATGAGGTATTAATAATTGAAAATTTAATTGCATATCAAAGGCAATGTATTGCAACTATATAGGTAACTGTGTTGATTTTCGAATTTCGGTATTTTTAGATATTGGACATTGCTATAACAAATTTTATTTAAACAACCCATATACAAATATAACATACTAAATACTTAATAAAGCCAATAATACAAATATAATTGTGTATGACTTTTCAACTTTTTTTGTTGGTGACTGAAACTTAATTCTATACTTGTATTTCACGCTATTTAAATATTAATAACGAATGCAAAAACTTTTCAGTCACATGTGGAAAAACTGAATAATACATTGAAACTCGAAACATGAAAACATTACTGCAGATGTCATCCCTGAATACGAGAACGAATTTTTTTTGCGACTGATTTAAATGTTCAAGCGTGCGAAGAGTTTTAATTGAAAGTGCTACTACGGATTTTGTTATTATGACGTAACTAAATTTAAAATTAGAACGAACATTGAAAGACGTTAGGACGAACATTTTTTTGGGGGAGTAGGAAATCGATAATAAATTTTTGAGAGCTCCTCTTATAAATATATATTCTGGTGAGATGTTTCGTATTAATTTTTAATGCTTCGACAGAGCGCGTTATCAAAAAAGCTCGCGTTCCCCATGGGCTTCAAACTTTTTCAACCCATGATTTTCATTTGGTTTTAGTTTACTCTTCTATATAAAATATGTATTCGGTTTTGATTTTTTTTTTCGATTTTATCTACTAATATAGGATTTATATTTAAAGAATTGCAAGCAATACCTTCTGAACATTGCATGAAATTTTTAAGAATATTGTCGAAAAGCTTTCAGCTAAAAGGGATCACATATAGCGACAAATCAAAGTACGTTCGACAACTTAATAATGTAAGTTAAGATATGTAACTTTTATATAGGTATCACATGGTTACCAAACCAGAAAATTATCATTTAGTTAAATGTACATATATTTTAATAATAAATCAAGTTGTTCCATTAACGACCTATACATCTTTATTCCGGCGACAACTTCTTGTGGAATTTTTATATTCTCCGAAAGGGAATTTATATAGGGAATTCTTTAGAAGAAAACATAAAAAGCAAACAAAAGCCGAGATGAAAAATGGAATATAACGAATAAATCTAGTACGAAGATTCTGGGCACGCATAACTCAGAACCGAAATAAAAACAGAAAAGTTGACCGGCTCAAAGAATCTTCTTCTTAAGCTTAGAGAGAGGGTCCAGCCTCAGAGACCGACTAAAATTGTTTTCAATCTAAATGACTCGTGAAAAATTGTATATATCTTTTGCTTATATAAGTATTCAGTTCTCTTTTTCTCGTACTTTACTAGCATATAAAATGCTAGCGTAACTCTTATAAAAATATATAACACTAGAAGCATTCAACGTCATATTTTTTAGAAAGAAAACCTTCATCTAGAGGCAGTTCAAAGATCCGCAATTTGCTCTAGACATATACGTTTTCTTTGATAACGCAAACTTTAGCAAAGCTCGAGTATTCCAGCTGGATTCGTTTGATGTCGATTTTTCATTACTTAGCTCACATTTAGGGGTCGTTAACTTTTAAATACCCGCCATTATTAAGTCGAAATTTATACGATTACCGCAATTTGTCGTTTCGAAGCCCTAAATTAATTTTAACTTGAACTAGTGCCGCAATCTAATTTCGAACAATTCGTACGCATGCTGATACATATAAGGAGTAGAACTTAAGCATTAGACTACCATTTTCCTGTAGAACAATTTGCTAGGATATTAGGTACCTGGATGATTTTATATGCCACGTTTAACACCATATTCAAAGTGAAGTTCAATTAAAATTGTTTAATGCAACTAGTAGTAGTATGAGGAAGTCACAAAGGTAATTGCAATATCTTAAGTGATCTACTTCCGGGCTAGTTAAAGTGGCAATTGCATAATATTTGATTTTTCATTGAGCTTTCTGAAACATTCGACAGCGATTTATCTGCTCTTCTACAGTTGTGAATTGGCATCTGGCTCTGGTAATTGACAGACATATCTGATGTACAATCATTTTTGTCTGAATGAATTACACAGTTGAATGCCATATTTTATTGTACGAGGACGGTTCAAATATCAGCTGGAATTTGTCTGTAACTTTTCACTTAACTATAAGAAGTATAGCGGTGTGTCCAACGAAAACTGTTCTAACTCAAAAATTATAGGTTTGAGAAACACATCAATGAACATTTGAATGGTGTATGATTTATGTGTTACTATAACAAATACCATTGTAGTACGTGCAAATGGATTGGTTTTAGTTGACGAATAGCTCCGATACTTTTCTAGGGTTATTGTACGGTTATAAGCAATTCTTGGATGATTGAAACACAAAAAACGAATTTATTNCATTTGAATCGATAAACCATTCATTTATTTCGGTATAACTGAATTTCCTAAATTGGAAACACGATATAGCACTAGACCAGTAATTTGACGAATGACAAGCGCACTAATTAATTTATTGACTAGATATGTAAACAACATAGTAATCGATTAAACACTAAAGAGAAAATATCGATTTCGTATTCCTGCCAATTAAACTGAACAATTAACACCTCTACAAGGAATAAATTAACATCTATTAGAGATACGAGGTCAATTACAGAGACAACAGAGTCAATGTCTAACGACTACGAGTTTAGCGGCTATCTAGCTCTGGATTTTGGATTGTTCCATTAAGCCGGGGGAAATATATTATTGGCATTAAACCGTTATTAATCATTCAAATTGGGAGAGGAAGGCCCTTAATTTAGAAAAAGTTGATACAATAAAAATATAGGGGCCTAATCTCGTTTCCGGTTCAATCGCATTAAAATCGAATTCGAAACACATCGCTCATATATTTAGGATTTAAGAAAAAAGCCTCTTTAATGTTACTCGAGCGTAACAGCCAATTCATCCGGGTCCAATTCCATGAAAATACGTTTTCCAGACATTCCCTTTGTTGAAAACGACCTGAAAATGAAAACATGTTATCAGCTAGGATGAATTTAAAAATATGCGTAGGTACCTATTGGACGACTATATGATATTAATGTTTAAATATATTAAACTAAATATTATCATAATAGTTTTGGTTGTCGATATATTGTCGATTGAGGTTTGCCTTTAAACAGTTCGATCGGTAATAAATACATGGTGGCTCATAATTAAGCGATTAGCGAAATAACTAATTAGTAAAATTGAACGATAAATCGAACGAGAAATTAATAAACGGCACTTTTGAACGAATCGTTTCCGCTACGCTTTGATTACAAGTTTTTGTTTGTAATTGGTTCCGGCCGATTTAACAATTAATTTAAATTACTTTTAGGCATTTTAATGAATATTGCTGTTTTCCCTAAATTGTCTTCTTCTCTCTGATTGCTTTCTATTCTAAGTTATTATTGAGCTATATAAATATTTACTATTGAAAAGTGTTTAGTAAGTAATAGTGAATTTACGAATAGTAGTAGATAGGATAAATTATTAATAGCGGTTATCCTAGTATAGTAAATTAAAGCCGGGACAATCCAAGTTTGGTGATTGCATCTTTTGTTATGCAACTAACTGCACGGCACCCCCTAGAACTGATTAAGATTGCAGATTGAGCTCTAACGGTAAAGCTAAATGGGGAATAATAACAGAAAATGGAACCGGATCGGTTAATGTACCTAATCTAAACAAAGATTTAGCTTCTTGACTGGAACAACCTGTACAGTTATTAGTATTACGGTTAATTTTCATACATTAAAATTGATGTTGAACGATAAAACGTTTTATGGCGCGTTTAAATGTAGTTCTCTGAAGACATACCCGCGAATTTCTAGTTAACAGACTATAATTAAAACTTTACCAGTAACCGAACTGTATGTACAAGTTTCAGTTGCAACAATAGAGCAAAGTTATGCCTGTGGTTATCTGATAATAATAGCCTTTGGCAATCATTGTCACGTCTCAGATGTATAATTAAACTTAAGTTGACTAAAGATAAGTCTTAGTCTTTGTTATCAAGAACGATACTATTACTAAATATCATGAAATATTTTCGAGCTTCGTGGTTTTCGTTACTTTATTTCTTAAAAAAAAAAAATTTCATCATTGTTGTTTTGTAAAGTTGAACGACGAGGAAAAATTCTTTGCTTTTAATAAGCAAATGGTTAGGGCAAACGTTGTTTATCCATATGGGAAGTTTGGCCCTGCCGTTATCTCAAACTATCCCAGTTAACCTCGAGGTAGGAAGACAATCTGTGCATATAATTTATCGTCCAAGTTTGGTAAATATTGCCAGACCTGATATGATAACCTTTGTACTACATACTAATCCACTTATCCACAACTAGTCATTTGTTGTTGGATAGGTGCTTAAGGAAGGATCCGGATCCTTTCTATCGTCATTTCTGATATAAACACATCAAAAGTTTCCCTTGGATTATTCCCTTTCTTCCACAACTTTGTTCATTTGTACCAATTAGAAACTGAAATTGTAGAATAGGATATTAACGAAAGGGATTTCGAATTTAATCCTGTTAATCGATATAGTTTTACTGTTTTAATCATTTTTCATTTCTTGGTAATTATAAGATATTCGAAAACAATAATAGACAAATTCACAAGCCAGAGTTTCATATGAAACATCATGGATACTACATTCAAATTCAATCCATCGCCATAGTTTGTAATTAAATCAAGTCACGTGCCTATAAAATGGGATTTGGAATGGCCAGATGCAAACAGAATGTGACAAAGATCTTAAAGATCTCATACTCAAACAGCTGTCAACTTGGAACTCTCATCCTTTCATACTTATTAGAATTTCACAGTTCAAATATCCTGATTTGACTAATATATTTTGTTAAATGAAAATTTTCCTGTGATTTATTATTTATAATAGAGAAATAAGTTAAGTGTCGCGTGTAGCCGTTGAAATAAATGAACTCTTGGGCGGTTCCTTAAATTATTAGAAGAAAGAAATTGCATAAAGCTATCTGGTTTCCCAGTAGTCCCTGATAAAATTTCATTTCTATGCATTTTTCACAGGTAGAACTTTCATTTTGAAAAATTCGCTTTAATAAATGGAATAATGCACTTGCGTCCATTTTTCACACGGGTACCCTCTTCCTCGTCCACTTCCGCATTAACGGTGGTATGCTGATGGAAACTAATGTGAGATCAATTTGAGATTAGTAACGTTTATGACGTATCCTTGACGTGACACAAATAACCGGAAGCATTACCACATTGCAAATCCATTATGATGAGGAAGAATGTTTTTGACACTTATCTCGATATTTCCGGTTAATTTCAATGATGCAACGTTTCGGGTATTTGTCAGACGAAAATTGTAAAATTTTTATTTTTTTATTGCTTTACAAGAACAAAAATAGTAATTCTTTTTATTTTGATATACGCATATGAAAAATATTCTGGAACTCTATATTTTATTATTGATTGTAAAGTGTCCTAGACATAGCATGATTGAAATATATCCTTAAATTTATAAATACAGGAATATAGCACAGTAGGACTTCAAAAAATGTTTTTCATATTAAAAAAAAAACAATTTTTTGTTTGCAGATATTTTCATTAATATACAATTTATTAAGCTGTATTTGGATAGGGTAATATACCAAATCCACAACTGGAAAATCTAAATATAAAACAAATCTTTCCAGAAATTTGAAATGGGATTCCAGGGACAAAGATTTTTGGTCGTTTTTATTATTCACATAGTACATATTGGAAGCTTTTGTCGAAAGCGTGTTCTCTGAAAGTAATACATTTCCAGTGCAGTATAATACTGCTGGATATTTACAGACGCCACCACGGAAAACGTGCTACGACATGCGCTCAGCGAAAATTGCATATTGTGCGATTTTCTCTAATTTCCGAAACAGTCCGGAAAAGTCTTGCATTTAGTTTTGTTTATTTGGATATCTTAGCGAAAATTTCTTGAGAATACATAATCAAATGATAAATTATACCTCGTATAATCGTGAATTAATGTAAATTCAAATGCAAAATAAACAGGTGAAAATGAAAGGGTTCAATTTTAAATGGTAATTTATGACGCGCACTTATTTTACCACGGAAGCCCACATTAGTTTATTATTACAAGTATCGATTTAAGCTGCTGTCGGAAATATCCATCTAAAATGTATATGTTACATTGTGAATACATTATTCGGATTATTTAATATTTTAATGCATAATTTATAGAATCAGAGGCCATTCCTGTAAATATCCCATTTAGGATTTGAAACTGAATAAAACTTCTTTTCCATTCATGCTCTAGGCAAACGCGTTTGCAGTAAAATTACTAAAACGTTTTAAATGGATTTTATTTGTCTGGCTTTAATATCTCGTGTTAGTCGTCCTACGGGAGCTCGCAGAGCTTAAATGATAAAGGTACAATGAAAATGGGCGAATGGCTTTAAACCAGATTTGCAAATCGTCAATTTGGTTTGTACTGCCCATTTGGATAAATTTATGGGGCAAATTACGTTGCCGCATTGTGATTAAAAATCCATCCCGGTGTTTAACTGATAAAAAAAATTGAAAAATTATGTTTGCGAATGTTTCTTGTCTGACTGAAGGAGTGGACGCTCTATTCTGTCTCTATTCGAAAGAGTGGCAATTTATTAAGAGAGTAACTTAAAAATGCATTAGCAAAAGTCTCCTGCAGAGAGTCGTCAACTTAATTGAATTGAGCTGAAACAGATCTAAATTTAATTTGCTTTACCCATTTATCATTATGACAAAGACGATGGATCCATTGGAAGTGATTAAGCCGGTAAAAGAGCATATGCCCTGTACATAATTTTAAAATTAATCTAGCTAATTTTGAAATAATAACCAACGTTAAGCAGTATTTCCCTAAAAAGAATTAAAAAAAATTATTCTAAACATATTTGTGTTATAAAGGGAACATTATTCAGCGAATTCGTCATTTCAATTAAACTTTTCGCCACAGAGTCTGGCTGACGAAATTTATTAGTCCCGGACAAAAACTTTGTTGAAGTTAGCAGTGAAAACTTTTTCTATTGTCTTTACGGAATTCTGATTAAAAATATTAATTTGCCAAATTCACAAATGGTACTTAACGATTCTAATAAACCGTAACATAAATCGAATGCTTGAACTTTTAATTTCGATGAGAGCTTATCGATAACCAACGAGCTGGCGATGCTCCGGTGGTTCATTTGAATGGCAAATTTTCACGAAATTATAATATAAAATTGTAGTCGTTACGGGAATTGAAAAAGAGTTTACTTTAAATGAAAAATTTTCGGCAAAGGAAAAATAAATCTTTGTAGGCAAGTTCGTTAGAGAAACGTGAAGTTTAATTTAAGCAACCAACTTGAAAACTTTTAATTTATTACCGTTTGCCCTTTTATCATTGAAATCATTATGATTCAGGCACAGTATTTCTTCAGTTCCATAATTAATTGATAAAAAGACGTTTTAAAATCCGGACATTACACGAGAATGTATTTTTAATTAAAAATATATTCTTCTGTATTATCTGGATTTTAAAATGAATAAAAATAATTTTTGAATTGTTTTTGGTATGCGTTAATATATCTTTGAAGCTGCTGATCTATGTTCACATAGCACTAAAGAATAAGAAAACGTTTTTCAAAAGTACAAAATCTTCTACAAACTTGTATTTTTAAAAATTAAAAAGCTTTTCTTCGGTTATTTTTTAATGTATTCAATAGGAACGTCCCATATATCAAGCCCTCCCACTTACAAATTCTTGCTTTTACCTCGTCAGAGAACTACGACATATTGGCATTAATTTCTAAGTTCGGGAAGATTTATGGCATCCCAGCATCTGTCCTAGGCGTCGTTATTGACGTAAATTAATATTTGAAATTCAGCAATCACAGATTGAATTAATGCAAACAGCGCTCCACCTCACTGATAATACGGTAGATTGTCAAACTAGTAGGTAAGTAAATGAAATTCTCACCTTGACTATTATTTATTATAATGTTCGTAATGTGAATAGCGCCATATTGTTAAATTTATAAACAATGTTTTATGAATTATGGTGCCTCTAATGTTTTCCTAGTTCTGTGGCTACAATAACAACGACTATTTGTAGTGAGCACTTAATGTAGAGGGCAAAAAGAAATTTTTCTTGTGAGTAGAGTTCATTTGTTGACATTTGAGTGCAAAATATATACTCTCAGCGATTTTCTTTTTTTATGTTATCTTACAGTTTCAGGAAAAACTTTTCTGGAAAGATGTATCTTTTACTATAGAATTTGAAAAGTTTTAACGATACTACCTAAGCCAATTTCACCTTTTAGTTGAAACTAGATTGATTTAAATATCATTTTTATCATGACAATACCATTTCAAGTGAAAAGAAAGTTTATTTTTGCTTCGTCCTTTTGCGTTTTAATACAATGTTCATCTATGGCCGTGAGGATTGTTTGAACGAGCCTCAAGGAAATGTTTTCCTAAGAAATTGTCTCTCTTTTCACATGTGTTTCTCCTTGCCAGGTCCTTAACGAATCACTCCACTAGATTTTCTTTTCAAATGTGACGCAGCCCTGTGTGAAGTATGCCTTCGGCTTTAAGGCGCGATATCAGGTGTAGAGAATTCTCTTGTAATGTACTGTACAAATAGCTTTGTGCCAAAGGGAATTCTCCAAAGATATTGTTATGTATTTTTTTAGGAAAATTTTCTATAAAATTGAATCATTCAAGTTTAATTGAAAAACAAATTGATTACTTTTTACAAATTTCTCTTAGACACATAAATTGGAGGGATCTTGTTACCCGTCAGTGAATAGTCGAACCCGAATATGTCATAAATTACGAAGATATTTTCTTACGCAATGAAGGCCATAAATTTACGGACATTCTACGAATTCCAGAAAGTTTCCTTATATCCGCTTGGATGCCGTTGGAAATGTGAATGCCTTCTAATATTACAGTTGGCATTCGTGAAGGGGAATTTACCCCTCAAGATGTCTCTAAAAATTACAATAAATTAACGAGCTATGTATGAAAAATCGTTAATTCGAAACGAAAGGTTTTTGTTAAATAATGATGTTATTGGCTGAATTAAATTGTTTGCAGTTTACAGGTAATTTCCCTATTTATTTAGATAATGACCGTTTCAATTGTGCTATATTCATTAAACACTCTACGCAGTATTTTTCATAGTTATTGCCTTTACGAGCTTAGGCCGCGAAAGACTAATTATGCTATTTTATTTTTTGTTGCAGGTATGCATTCTGGATAAATTGCCTGGTTTTTTCCTATTCCTGGCAAGTAACAGTGAAAATATATTAGGGCAATTTTATAGTGAATTTACACTTCGATTACGCTAAAATGTCGGAAGGAAAATGTTCAAAGACTTTATAAGCAATGACAAATTGTGCCCTTTCATGCAAAATAACCTACCAAAGTCGTGAATATGTTTTTGGATTTCCTTATATAGTTTGTAAAGACGACCCGGGAAACTATTTTTACGATTGGCACAAACTTTTTATTCGTTTTTAATGGAAAAAAGCCAGTGTTGCGTAATATTTTTCGTGTCATACCGTTACCGACGTAAGCCTAATAAGACGAAAAGACCGGAGCCATTTGCGACTTAACGAATGGCAGAAAACTTTCTAGAAGCATTTTATTGATATTTATTATTCTCTGTGGCATTAATCTGGAAAAATGGAGGAGGTCGGAGTTGTTTTCGTTATCATTACATCGTCCGAGCATTATTATTTTCCTTAGGGAGAAAATGTGTGAATGCAGTATACGAGGTCTGGCCTTTTAAAAATTTAAAAGTACACATTTCTTTGTTTTATCGATTTACCATTAAGAGATCTTAACGGAATGATTCCACTTAATTATGCCAATCGGAGTAAATAAGATTTGCTCTTAATTTGACTTTGAGTACATGCATGTTAAATAACGTCTCGTTGCCTACCAGAACTTTACATCTGTTCTAATTTGCATAGAACTTCCCCTCATATTTTAGAGATTACCGCTTTCTCGTTTACGTAAATTCGCCTTCGTGCCTCTTATTTATAGGCTTATATAGATTTTACCTTCAGGAAGCAAATTTATTTGCTTAACGAGTCTGAAAGCAAAATCTTTCTAATCAATTAATTAGTACACATTGACGCGTAAAACATCTTTACACAGTATACACACACTGTGTTACTCTATTCTTGACACACTGACATTTTTTAAGCTACTTTCCTATCTTTGGCCATATTTATTTAAATATTTAGAATATTTTATATTTTTGCATACACTTTTCAAAATCAGTAATATTTATTTGATATGCCTTAAGTGCCCCCAAAGTGCCTCCACCTGCCATCCTTCACGGTAGAATTTTTCATAGAAATCATATTCAATAAATATATCCAAAAATGATAGGGGTTTTGGTGGGCTTCTTTCCATTTCAATTCCATGTTTCATAGTTTGACATCAGACAAAATCATCTGAAAAGTCCATAAAGATGTATTTTTTTTACATTTCTTTACAGTATATATGTATATGCATATATTTTTTTTGAATTTCAATCGATGGCAGTTTATTAAAATTTTATTTGGTGTATTTTTAGGGCACTTTCAAAATTTATATTCGTCTATGCCTCTTAGTAACCCACCAGTTTACCATTGTAGGATTATAGCAATCAATTGAAAGGAAAATGGGACATAAAATCCGAACTTTATCCTATCACAAAATTCTTGGTACATGCAGATTAAATTAAATTTCCTTATCGACACCAAATTGCTAATAAAGTAAGCGCACAGTGGAGACCATGCTCCAAAAAGTTCACGTCAACCTGTAATTTTATTATGTTCTTGTATTATTTTAAGCCCACTTAATTAATTTTTGTGATCTCGGCATTTTTAATTTTGCGTTCCCTTAAACAGCCGTCTATTTACTTTTGCATCTAATCAAAAATTGCTTAATGAAAAACCACCCCTTGTAGCTATAGTTATTTTTTTTGTTTGTATCTAAATTAAAACAAAAACTGTTTCTCCTCTTTTAGTATTAACGAACAGTTTCGTTTAAATGTCGGTTTATTTTGCTAATTACCCCACTGTGTCAGTCGGATTCACTTTGCGAAAGCCCAAAACTCGCTCGTCTTTCACAAAACGGCTTTGCGGGTCAATCACGTCCTTTATTTGAGGATTAATTAAGGGCCATACCTTTGAAAGGGTGAGACAGTTCACTTAGTTGCCAAAATACTTTGGCAGTAATTCGATTGACGAGACTTGCATTTAAAATGCCTATGGATGGGTTGAAAATTCTTAATTCATCTCACTATTTTCCATTTAAGTATCATTTCTCGATGGAAATAAATCATAAATCAAATTTTCGCAACTGGTATTTCACTTGGATTTGGTCTTGTTTTAATAAAAGATTGAAGGCATTCAATGAGGTGTAAAAGTCTTTGGAACATATCAATTAATTCCGGATGGAAATTCTTTTAATGTCCTTGTTTTGTCCAATAATATGTTATTCGGCCAAGTAAATTTGCTTCCTCTGAAAATTTGACTTATATATCGACCCCCTATCTGTATATTGAATTGCTCCATGGTCGATGTGTTTCATTTCGGCGTCTAGCAAAGCCCCACAGGCGGACGTTGATGAATGGACGACACTTATTACTTCATGTTTCAAAAAGTGGTTGTCTTTGGCTAACATTATAGAATTCTTTTTGTATACGTGTTGTAGTGGCAGATCGTATATTTTATTGTTAAACTTAAAAAGTGTCGTTAAGATGAAGCTCCTTTCCGCTCTAAATAGGGTTGGAAATGGTCTAGTTGTAAAAATTTGATGTGGAAATTTCGCGCACCATTTGCGTTTGCTAAAACGTCGGTAAAGGAAATATTTTCTGCTTTATTACACTGAAAATATGGACGGAAACCGATAACGAATAAATAAGATGCGTTCAAGTCAAGCTCCTGTCATATTTGATCCAGGATTTAATTTTCTATTTAATCTTTGTTTTCTTTATTGTAAATTACAGTAAAATAATACTGTCAGGCATTATTGTGTATAATCAGTGAAAACTTTTTTTACCAGTTGTTTATGATTTTAGCAGTTGTACTGTTGTAATTTTGAGGCGTTTCTGTTATCTAATATAGTAGTAGTTAATGTTTCTATTTTCACATTTCAGCCGCATATGTTTCCGTAACAGAAACTTTTTCAATTTATCATGACATGAAGTGAGGTTTTGGATAAACAATTTTAATCTTAAATATATATGTATGTATCCCCATAAACAGGTTCAGTAAATACAACTATCGGTCATTTCCCCCTTCCCCAAAAGTCGATAATGTCATTTCATTTTAAATGACGAAATCGCAATAAACTGAAATTCAGCGGAAGTTCCGATCCAGGTTTAGATAGCGGCGGCCGAAAGCCCCAGCTGTGTGACTGAAATTCTAGCTCGCTTAACCGAAAATCCATACTTTAATAAAGTTAATGCCCGTGATGTCATATTAGTTTCGTTAAATGGACAGATGGGTAATAACCGCGAGCAATAAATCATACAACAATTGAGGAGGTTTAATTGAGTCCGTTACATTGTACACGAGGTTTCGATGCCTCCAAGTTTGTTGAATAAAAATTGATGAAATGCTTCAGAACAACACAAAAAAAAAATGATTGGACCGGAGTTGTAGGATATTTGTTTTATTGTCTTTTTTTATCCATATATCACGTGGTTTTTTTAATGGTAGGTCCAAACCCTTTATTTATATAAAATTTACATAAAATTTAAGATGAAAAATTAATGGTTTTCATGATGTTTTTACTCTATGTTAATGTACTGCTATTTAGCAAACGAACCGCATCTATGATCTTTCAGAATGCAACCATAAAAAATAAATATTTTACAAAAATGGGTGGTTACGAGACGTTAAAACTTTACCCATTTCCATTGTGCAAAGACATTTAAACGTTCTTTGTAAAGATTAAACAGTAGTGCAAGCGACTCACAGTCCTCGAACTAGCGACAAAATTATAAATCCCTTGGTACTAATTGTGAGGGAAATGCAACAAGAGCTAACAAAATAACCAATTTTCATTTTCCATTTTCATAGTTTGTGGTGGAAGCAAAGTGCTGTTTATGTAGCTCGCCCAGGTGGAAACTTTTAACTCATTTACCATAATGATACAAAATATTGCGAGTCCTAATTGGACCACTGATTGACGAGACCACGCCAATTTGTCATGCTTTTCATTATTCCGGGTGTGATGTACATATTTTTTTTCTGTTTTGTGTTTTATTGATTGCATTGGCGTCGGTTTAAAATTTATGTTCAATAAATTTTATTGGAAATTTATGCGGTTCATAAAAAAAAGTATCTGCTATACTTAAGGTAAATACCATCGAGTACGATAACCGGCATCCTCAAAGATATATTGATAAAATTTTATAGCGTCAGTATCAAATTTGTAAATAGAATATGTAAAATTGCTAATATGCAAAGTGTTTATTTTTAGTAGAATTTTTTTTGTTAAAAATACTATTTGGAAGATGTGTTTGTTCAGGGCAAAAATGAGAGATTCTGAATTATGTGTACACCTTTATTTGTTTTTTTTTTCAAATTTCTGTGAATAATGTGTGCACGTAGACCATAAACATTGTAGTTCAATGAACAAACCTTGAAGTACGACTAGTATTCAACTCGAAAACAATCTCGTTGAAAGTTACAATTGTGGGTTGCGTTGGTTATTATCGAACGTTTTTAATAGCCATCGAATAGCATTGCCTTTTGAATTTCGCTACATTTCCCCCTTGACTTTTTATTTTCTGTATCGTTAACTGTAATGTTTTTCTTGCTCCATCCAGGTTACCACCACTTTGAAATGTATATTGTTTTTGGCGTTAAGCGAATGGCTTTACGACACCTTCAATCGTTATGATTTTGCCAAGGAAGCTATGCTGGCTGGTGCTTCTGTAAATTTAGAAGAGTGTACTTTTTTTTAAATATAGAACATCAAGCAATTAAAAGTTTTTCGAAAGTCCTTTACGTACTTCTAAAATAGCTTCCTAGTAGTTTACTTAAAGTGATGTTGCGGGATTAAAGTAAACCTCTAAAAATGAGTTTTCCATATCGTAATGAAGAAACTTCTTGTTGAGTTTCAATATTATATTATGTAATAAACCGATATTAAATTTAATATATACCTTTAATTAGTATAATTTTGAAGAAAAAGTATGTAAGTAGATATTCTTTTATTTGTTTTGCTGTTGTAAATACTTACATATGTATGTATATTAAGATTTCTTTCTATAGCCTTCAGAGATCTATCGCCTGTCTGGGGATCACTGGAACGCCACGGTCTACTCCGATTCTGGAACGGAGTCCCTACTGGGACTCCTACCTCTCCTCCTACTGATAGAAGAGGAGGCTCAACGGGCTATGTTAAAATTAAACGATTTGGGATATTTAAACCTGTCTCGTTCATAATAAAAACTATAATTAAGAGGTTGTCCTGGAGTATCTCAGATATAAAACTGGAACACATCGTCTTTCTAGAGGATTTCCTGCACTGAAACAGTTAGGCTTTACAAATTAAATCGAAAAGAAGGAAGAACGATCACCGGTACTGTACTCGGTACTGGCCGATGATACATATCCTAAGATGGGCATCCCTACTGATTCAGATTTTGCGAGGATGATAAACAAATCATTGCGCATATAGTCTTGTCATCTACAAATTGTAAGACTTAGAATATAAATATTTGAACCTGGAAGAGATGTGACACCTGAAAACTTCAAGAATTTGTTCCTTTTAGAATGCGATCCGCATCATCGATGTCGATTAACTCGAAGATTTAACAAGTTGGTCTAATGCTGCTCAATTGGATTCCCCTTATGGAATAGGAATACGAATGTATATAGTTACCTTCTTGTTTACCATTAATGATATTATATATTAATGAGTTTTTATCGATAAGAATAATGAGTAATGAATATTCTAAAAAGTGTTGTTTTGTAAAAGTGCCAAAAAGTATAGGGAGATTATTTAGTAATGGGTAGTGCAGTTTGGAACAGTAAAAGTTGGCACAATCTAAACTTTGGCAGTAATATTCTGCGCGAGAAAACTTTCGAAAATTCACATAATTCCTTCAATTTAACATTTTTATTAAAGAGAGCTGACCTGAAAAGTTTTCTATTGTGTTTCTCCAGCCAAACTTCGATGGAAACCAGTCGATCGACGTTGAGACCAACGGAAAGTTGTGACTGAAAAATAAAAAAGCAGTTCACTATATTTATTATTTTTTAAGCGATGTCGCAGCACTTTCTGTAGTCTTTTTTTTAATTGAGAATCAGATTAGATAAAACCGAAAAACTATCAAGGGAACGAAACTTGCGGAAAGTTTTTAAAAGAGTTAGGAGCACGGAAATCCTTTTGATTTACTTTCACGTCCCCAGACAACGGGATTGTCCTTTCTATTACAAATAAAATTAAAACTTTCTTGACACCTCCAAGAACAAGAAGTAACAGTTTTGTAATAACTGTCCCGTTTTATTGCAAAACTGTAGTCCCTTAATCCCCACGTTTATTTCCTTTGCGGAAAAGTGAACATATCCAATAAAGCCAAACGTGTCAATATACATATAAGATTTCAGGAAATAACACCTCGGGCATCGAGGATATGTATATTAAATAAAATTTCATATGTTAGTCCCTCAAGAGTAATACAGTGCTAAAACAAGTTCTCTTTTTCTTAAAGCCAGATGACGCACTTATTCGATATAATAAACCAGGAAGGCTCCCTTCCAGTTCAACTCTCAAACTTTTTTTTCCGTTCAACGCCTCAAATCCCCTTCGCTTTTGTCGGAAACTCCTTTTTAAATTTTCCTTTCAAAAAGCGTTATTAGTGGATTTTCAAAACTCGTGCGTTAAAAGCCTTTTTCGCGCATCCTAATTTAGCCCCCCAGCGACGTCAAATTCTTTGGGCTCGTGTTTTTTTTTAATCTGCACTTATGTGTAAAATAAATTATTTTTTTTCCGTCACATACGAGGCATTTTAAGAATTCTAGAATTTTATTTCTTTTGATTGTGTGAACTTCTTGAATTATTTTATCATCATTTTGAAATTTCTTGTTTCTAATGTCTCATTTAATGTGCCAATAATCACTTATACCTATATCCGGGCAATAAAAGGGATGTGCGTTAGTTAGAAACTCTAAAACATTTTTTTATTTACTTTAGATAGCTGTTGCCGTTACCTGTGGAGCTAATATCATAATCCTTCTAAAATATTTTGTTAAATATTAGAAAATCATTGGCAAACACAAATTAAACTAACAAATTTGCAGGAAACGATTTTTGATTTTAAGCGGAAAATAAACTTCAGAATTAAAAGGACATTAAAGAGTTTTAAGGAGAAACCAAAGATACAAATTATTCCAATTTAATTTAATTCTTTACATAATGGAAAGTCGACTTGAGAAGCTCAAGACGTAATTACAGCAATGTGAGTTTAATTAACACTTGAAGTTGATCTCAATTTAAATTGTCTGAAGTTTCTTAACACTACCAGAAAAAACACAGTATTCGAATTTGCTTTTTCCTTAGAAGCTTGCCGAAAGCTTCGTATAAATTGAGTCGATTTTTAAAACAAATTTCTCAATTAAAAGTTTCACATTCGGTTACGTGTGAAAAAGATTTATGTTTGCGTCATTCGAAATTGAATCACTCTTTTTTGCATAATAGTGAAAGAAGATAAAAAATAGCCCCTCTAATGTCGCCCAGACACTCAACAATCCCGTTTCAATCGCAAATGATTTATGCGAATCCAAATTGGGTTGAATGCTAGGTGAAAGGATGACGAATAGGGGGAAAGACCCAAAAGAAAAACTAATACATCCTGCGGGAAATTTCAAGCAATAGAATAAATTAATCAGCTAGGCGGATGTCATTAACAAAGTGGTGCTTGAGGGTGTTAACCACACCTTATCTTGGAGAATTACTTTGTTTGATATTAGTACACATAACGTACAGTTCCCTGCGTTTAGCAACATTTGCCGATTGATTTGCATCGTTTAAGAGTTGAACATTCTATGTTAAAAATCCTTAATACTAATTTACTTTCTAAAAGAAAATCAAGTATTTTAATCATTGTAAAAAGCTCTTTAACATGCAAATTGGTGGTGCTCCAATTTGGCATTACTACTCTCTATTTGGGTAAATGTGAAAAAGTTCAACACAAAGGACTCAGACCAAAAAGAACCATAAACATAATCATAAGGAAGAGAGGGAACGAAAGCGAGATGAAGATAATTTAATAACAAACGTAATGTTTACTTCAAAGGTTTAGGTCCAGGATAAATAAAATAGAAACTAGATTCGTTAGTTGGGGAATTGTTTAAGTAAACGGAAAAGGAAAAATTCCAACACCAATTTTACTCGAAAATATACACCACGCCTATTTCCTGCTGTAAATTTTCAATTTTAAATGACATTTGTATTTTGCTACAATTAAAATGGAATAACGTTTGATCCATTAGTAATTAAAACTTAAATTATAACAGTAGTAAATCTGGAAATGGGCGTTTAGTTGGTAATGAACAGTGTAGAGTTAAATATTTAGTAGACATTTTTACGACCCACACCGTGTTGGATAATTAATTTAAAATTATCACTTATTTTTTCGTTTTCACTCAATAATTTTTCAACTAATTAAAGTCAAACAAATTGGTGAAATAAGTCCTATTAAATTTTTCGAAATAAACTAACCCATCAGCGCTGGTATTTTAAATAATTATTTGTCATTTGCGAATTGGCAATACGAATTGTCTTCTCAATAAATATTGCCATAAAACGTACAACAATAAATTAATGACGTTACATTTGCCAGAGTTCCAGCAGTTGAATAATTAGTTAAACTGTTGTGTTTAACGCGTGGACATTTTTCGCAATAATTTACCATCTATTTATCAATGTGTCATACATAATAAAACTTTTGTGTTGAAAACTGGTTTTATTTGCCAACAATTAATTGTTGAGCTTTGACAAAAAGGCAAAAATTGCTTTTCTTTATTCAGGATTCGTTGAAAAAATATCAATCAATGCATAGTCACACACCCAACAGTGACGATGTATTTGTTCGAGTATTTACCACACACATTCCTCTTATTCCACTGATCTTGCTCGAGGCGATTATCATGTTTTTTTATCCTCTAGAAGAGATATTAGATTACAAGAAAGTCCAAAAAATATTTTAAAAGTTTCTAATGTAAAATAATAATGTATTGCATGCCTAAAATAAAAAAAAACAGTTTTTTTACATGCAAATTTGGTTAAACATTAGTTTTTTCTAGTCAGTGATCATTTAAACATATTTGCAATGTAGATTTCGTTAATCTACACTTTTAGGATTGTAAATTAAATTGAAAACGTGTAAAATGCTTCACGTACAACCAGTTTACGGTTACTACATATGTATATACAGAGCAGTTCAACAAAAAATACCTCGCTCCTCTTTAGAACTCTCCCTGTAGATTTTGAAAAAACGCCGAAACACTTTATTGGGATTTTTAAGGGGGATATATTTTGTAACTGAAGTTCTATAATGCAGAATGATTTAAAAAGAAATAATATGTCACACTTTAATTTTTTAAATGGAACCATTTTTATTTAATAAGTTTTTCATTTCAACGTGAGCTTTTTATTAAATTAAGTTTTATCATGTTCTATCGTTTCGAAGTTATTTGTCTTTGTAGTTGTAACGTTATTTTATTTTGTTAAATAGATGGATTTCACAAAATATCCTAAATTATAATATCCAGGGATTTAAGTACTAATAAGTATTTCACCGTTATCCTTTAAATTTAGAACAGTGATTTTTACAATCTGGAAACGGGTTGAAATAATAAAATTTTATTTCGGAAATCAGAGTTCTTCTAGGGCCACTGACCGTTTGTTCAATAGTTTACATCCAAACAAAAAATGTAACGAAAAGTAAAGTTTATCCGTCAGTCAATTGCAACAAAGCAAAGAATGATTAATTGGTAATTTCTTTGTTGAGAACGTGCAGGATAAAAAAAATTATAAACATAAATATATAAAAAAGGAAAATAGTAATGTTTATGTAGTTGTTAATCTGAGATTTTTACCAATTAGGTACAAGTATTATGACAACTGATGTTGAATTTATAAATACCTCCTTTTTTTAAATTTTAATTTCAATTTTTTATATGATACTGACGGATAAATGTCAAAATTATAAATCGTAGTTTTTATCTTGTTTCAATCCAATTAATTCAATTTGGAAAATCCACATGAGGGCAAGTTAATGTGAAAATTTGAAGTAATTGTATTTGTGTCTAATATTTACCATTCAAATGGGGCAATGAGAGACTATTCCATAGAAATGGGAATTTTGGGACACGTAACAATGGACAATATCTAAAGTACTCGCTAACTGGCTAAATTTTCCGGGAGGTTCAAGTAAAGAATTTTGAAGGGTCATAAATTTCATCCGTATAAGATAAAACTTGTGTATGAACTTAATGAAAACGATTTTACCAGGATATTTCAATTTTGTTAAGAACTGAGTTAATGTTTTATTCATAATCCAAATCCGTTTTTTAATATTTGTTTTTCGGATCAATGTACAATTTTTACGCCGGCCTGTAAATAGACATAAATGCCGATACTGCAGTGACTCGAAATCCCATTGATTTTAGAGAAGTACATTCGTAACATCCTCACAAATGAAATATTTGGGATGGCGTATTAGGAAAGAATATTATCTTTTCTGGGAAAATAGATGGCCGAGGATTTGCTGGACTTTAAAAATGGCAATAGAATCACTAATTGCATAAAATAAGTAATAGAAAACGATAATACTCAAAGTGTAAATAGTTTCCACTTTCAACAAGATGGAGGACTAACCCAATATGTATCTCTTGCAAGACGGTTTTTAGACGACCACTTTCCTAGTGAGTGGATTGGCAGACGAGGTCAATTGAGTAACCTGCGAGATCTTGAGCTTGAATCCTTCAGTTTTTTTTTGTTAAGGAGATTTAGAAAATAACATTTGCTACAAATCCGAGAAATTGAACACTGAAGTACACCTGAATATTGAAGAATTATTTTTGATATATTGTTAAATGTTCGGAATACATTTGATTAGAATCTTTACTATTCTATGGAGTAAAATGAACATTATTCCAAACACTTATTACCAAATTAAAGATTGTTTCTTTTTAGAATAAATAAATATTTCTATTAAAGAACCTACTGCCTACACATTCTACAAAAGTTTTTTTAATTTTGATATTGACGGAGCGTGAATGATAAGGGAATATAAACATTATTAATACTACACATAAACGTACCATGAAAACCTACGATGTTTTTTAACAACTAATCCATTACCTAAATCGAATAAAACTACAAAACGGTTCGAAGATAGAACATCTCACACATAATTTAATAAAAACTTCAAGGTGAAGCGAAAAATGTATTAAAACTTAGACGTTTTCATTTAAAAAGCTTAAGTGTGACTCAATATTCTCTTTTTGGATCACCTCGCATTATAGAGTCTTAGCATGAAAGGTGTCTCCTGGAAATAATTATTGACTTCTCTAAGTGATTTTTTTCATAGTCTACGAAGAAACATAAATAAACGACCATTTCGCTGGAACACTCTGTATAATGTTGCAGTTTTGTCTGACTAACCTTGAAGTTATTTCACAATCCCCAAGGCCAATTCAATATTAAATGCCACATCAAATTTTAATTTCCTGCATCCAGTTTATTTATGACTCCGTTTTTATCCATCTATTTCGATATGCGCTAGCTGGAGCGGAAAGATGCATTTTGACAAGAATTATTGCCTTTTTATCCAATTTTTCTTGACCTGAATATTCTTTCTTGAATGGAATTTGCATTTGTTATTTTCGAATTATGACGATTGAAGATCGGAAATATAAAATAAAAAGTTAAGAAAATCACTTCTTACTTGTAATTCGTTTCATGTGGCACACACAGATAAACGGAATCGTTATAAAGCTCCATCCTGTTTTTCCACTTTTCTGATTTAAGGGCACAACTAAGATTAGGACGTAGAAACGATAAAATCGGGAATTTAAAAGGACCCCAAAAACCTTTATCTTAAATTGAAGCGAGTCTTATAATTTAAAACGGACCCGTGGACTGAAAAATAAATTTACGACCAGAGCTACGTGAAAATTGAATCAAACATGAATCGGGGGAGACGTTGTCTATTGACGGAAACACACACTACAAACTCTATTATGCGTTGGATCTTCAACAGACCGTAGAGAAGAACGTCGTTTGCAAATTTGCTCGAACAGCCAATGCATCGTGGAGAGCAGAAACGATACAGTATCGAGAAATACATCCTAAGTTAGAAAACATGTATTGGAATAATTCCAGCGGAATAACAGCTTCGAAATTCCACGAGTACTTTATTTGCATGCGAAGCGTTTATCCGATATAGAATTCTTATAACTTCACTCATAACTTTCGTAGGTTTATTTGGAAGACTTTCAAAATTTTCGGATTGGAAATGAATTTATCTTCTTAGAGTGACATCTGGCCAGATTGTTTAATCATATTTGTGATTTGTTCAGGATTTGCGAATCGTAAAGTTTTACTGTCTCTACATAAAATAACCTAAAATTCGCTGAGAACAATAAAGTTAAAAAATTCCTTCCCTTTAACAGTTTGAATTATCTTAAACTTTGGCACACAGTGTCCTCAAGAGACCGCTCTAGATCTGTTTTCCTTTTACTCAAAGTTATGCCTTTCACGTTTCCATAAGCGAGTCTTAAAAGTTATTGCTCAATGTTTTCGTTTTCTGTTCTTAAATCACATTTTCACAGCTAATTCGATTGTGAAACGTACGGGCGGCGACGTTATTCCTGCTGAAGGAACGGCTTAATATCATCCTAAGGAAGAAAAATATACACCATTAATTTTCCGCTGTCGACTGTGTGGTGAATTTTTCCCCTTTGCATCACGCTTGTTCCCGTAAACACTACTTATTTCGATGGAACATTGAATTATTATTTAACATTTTTTTTTCATGTGTTTAACGAAATTTCTGTTCGGTTCTTCAAACGAAAATTACTGGAGCCAGGGAGTAATTAAAGCTTCTTGCGGCATAATAAAGTGGGTTTAGCGAAGAGAAGCTTCCATTTCGTAGGATAAGGTTTTCCATCATATATTACCCACGTCGGTCAAAGAGCACTACGAAGTCATGTAACGGGATATCAAATTCAGATATTACATGAGCTGAGCTTGTTAGGAAAATAAAATAACTCTTCGAGCATAATACCCCTTTTCCATTAATCAATCTTATCTGAAAAAAAATAGTTCTTTTTCGGATTATTGTAATGGAAACAGACAGCTGTATGTGTATCATATTAACTGTTAATTCCAAGGCACTGGAATCGAAATCGAAAATTAATATTTTTAAAAGTTCTACTGTTATTGCGAAAAAGTCTTTATTTATAAAACATCCAGGCTGCGAAAATAAAAGAATGGTTTAAGTATTAATAAATGTTCGAATCAGATATTGTGAAAGGACATTTACGAAAAAATCAACGATGGTGCAGGACGATACAATTCCAAGTTATGAGCCCGAAAATGTGTTTCAAACGTTCAAAGGAAACAACAAAGGCGTATATGCTTAAGGCGTTCCCATGGGACATAATCGCGAGATTTGTGAGTGTTCTTTGCATTAGGTATCTCATATAATCTTTGTGTACAATTCTGTGGTATTTTCATGTTTAAATGATTTTCACATTTCGCTGAAAACAATGAAAATTTAATAGTTTGAATGAAATTATTTTATTTTTATAACTTTCTCTCGAACAAAGAAAATTATTTCGCCAAGAGGGCCATAAAGAAATTTTATTTTACGGCAAATAATTTTACAAAATTGGGAATTTGCATTTTCTCCGTTTGGACCAAAACTTACGGTTTTAGACTATCACTGGACACAGTTATTTGTGTATTCAGCAGGGTGGTTTATTAAAATTCTTGCAAACAGTCAAACAGTATGGTTGTTTTCTTAAACGAGGGAATAATAAAATAGTATTTCACAAAAGAATCGTGACCAATTTTACAAAGCAGAACTTTAACTTTGTAGCTTAATTGTTGGAATGACATTAGAGTAAAGATACGAAAATCTGTTTATTCTAAGTCTGTTGAATGAAACAAATAGATTTTTCTGTCCAGATATTTGAATGAATGAATTTTGGATCTGTTAGTGGCATACTATTTTGTAATACTATAAGGATCTTTCGTATGTTCTATTAGATCTATTTTAAACAAATTTCTAGTTTAATGTTGTGAACATGTTATGGGCTTAAAATAAGTTCACAAATCTGAAGTAAGGGTTTTGAACAAAGGCGCAGACGCTTCGTGTTAAATCGCGTTATTTATGAGAAATAATCGCGAAATTTGTAAGCATTGCTCGGATTAGATTCTTGCTGAGCGTCAGAGAACTTTCCTAATCTAATCTGCTGATATGTTTTCGAGAGAAGGGAGCTTAACTGAATTAAACCTTAGACAAGCGAACGCCCTACCGAATTGAATGATAAAAAACCTAATGAGCCCTGAAATTTTTAATTTACTTTTGTGCGAAAATTGCGCAAGTTTGGAGGAAAATCATCATTGGCGAAAAAAAAAAGGCAACCGAACTTCGTATTATGTCATGGAGAAATGTAATTAAATGCGAATGAATATGGAGAAGGATGCGAAACGGCTGGCTCAGCACTTTTTAAAGTAATATTCTCCGTCCGGAACTTTCAAATGTGTTTATTAAAATTCTGTTTGCTCAAACCGAATTAAGCCATAATAATGCTGCTTTTCTTTTGCTTTTTCATATGTGAATCGGTTTTTTCCAGTGGTAAACGACAAATTTTAATAAAAATTCTCCCAAAACTGTCCTATATTTCAATTTGCTTTCAACCAATTTCCGGTTGGAACAAGTCTTCGAAACTCGCTCTGTTGCAACTTTTCGTGAAAATTAAATGAAGCAAAGTAAAAAAAAAATTACGATTCGTAAAAAGTGTTTTCCGAGCGTCAGATAAATGTCCTCTGGATACCACAACTTTCTTAGATATTTTTCGAACTCAATTTTATACGGTTTATTGAATCAGCATTTTCACACGCAATTTAGAACGCTAACATTTTATATCGTCACAAGTAAAACTGCAAAAAAGTCAATTTTTCTTGGTGAATTTCGTTCATTTGTTCAGCACAAGCAATTGCAATGAATTTAAAACAATTTCCAAGTTCTCGGTTTGAAATTCAAAATCCTTTTAACCAAATTATATCCGTACAAGGAAACATAAAAGCCAAAATGTTGCAAATTAAGTTACGGTATAAAATCTCGGCATGTTTGCTTTTATTTCTGTAAAAATATTATTGTAACCATTAGATTTTGTCTCGAAAGACACAAAAATGCATTCAATTTTCGCATTACATAAACAAGTAATACAAAGGACGATGGGGAATTATTTTTATTACGTGGGGAAATTTGCCCGGTTGTTTCTTTTGTTTTCAATTTTTGGCTTTAAAAGAAAGATTATTTAAGGACATTTTTCGAAAGCGAGTAATTAAAGCAGCCTCGTTAAAAATTTCAGAGTAGACAACATTATTTTTTTAATAATCTTTTCGAGACCTTTCGGTACAACAATGATCACTTAGAAAATTAAATCAGGATCGCGTCTACGTCGCCTATTTTCAGACCCTTAAATTTAAATTTTAATTATCGACCGATACGCGAGCGTTGGTTTATTATTTGGTCACTTAATTTAATTTTTCTTCCATTGGAAGTTTACAGTGTGTTATTTAGCCATTCATTTTGGTTGTATGATAATTTTAACTAAGAAAAGCTGGCATTTTAGGTCCTCAACAGTTTCAATGTGACATGGATATATGTATGACTGTAACTTCAGCATTAAACATATATGACTTTTTATCACGTTCTCTATGTTATTTGAATTACAATGTGCCGAGTGCGGAAGTATGACGCCAGACTTACAATAACCTAAGATTTTCTCCAATGGTTGTACCAAAAAGGATAACATTGATATGTGTCTATTCGAATCTAGTTTAAAGTAGTAAATTTTAGGGTTGTGTAAAAATCAAATACTTGGTCGCTAGCTATATTGAGAATTCGAAATTCACCCAGAAAATCCTCAGATAAGTAATGTAAAGCTCGTTCGTAAAAATTTAATACACACTCTTTCATTGAAGACGTAAAAGAGTCGTAAATTTTTTAAAACCTTCAGAACGTAAATCTCATGAATCCTCACATTAAATGATTTATGTAGAAGATTTTCCTTGAAAACCCC
The DNA here is from genome assembly GCA_013372445.1 of Hypothenemus hampei. Lineage (NCBI taxonomy): Eukaryota > Metazoa > Arthropoda > Insecta > Coleoptera > Curculionidae > Hypothenemus > Hypothenemus hampei. The sequence goes on from JABRWK010000062.1 coordinate 322,505, forward strand.
GAAATTGAATGTTGATTTACTAGAACCGGTAAGATACTAATACAGCCAAAAAGAAAAAATGTTACAAATAAACGTCAACATTTAGCTCAAAGAATTCATTTAAACAACGGTAAGATGGTAAACTTCAGAAACCGTAAAATTTGTAATATCGTTTCAAATGCAAAATACTCATAAAATTCAAATTATGAAAGTTTAAGTTGTCGTAAAATACTTAGTTTTCTAATAAACTTCCACGACATTTTGAGATATAAGTTGATAAAAGTGGAACTATAGTTCTCATACAGAATTTTCGACTGGAAAACAGAACAATTCCAGAGTAATGAAAACAAGATTTGACAAAACCTACTGTGAATTTTAACATTTATGTTGAATACTGCCAGATTTACAAACAAAATATTGTTATTAAACATTATTATGCAATCCTAGAAACGTGCAATGTAAATTACAAATGACTTTAATTGAATAATGTTAGATTTTGAAGGTGCAAATAAGTCAATGACAGTTTAAATCCGGTATTATGACGGAGATCATGAATTATGGACTATCCTCGAAGAGTACTTAATCGACTAAAGCAAATTCAACAGCAAATATTTGCTTTCTCATATTCCTTTTTCTAAATTTCTGTTTTCACAAGAGAAAGTTTCGGTGCCTAAACGTTGAATTTTTGACATGCAAGGGTTGAATATTATTTTAAAATTAAGCTGGTAATGTGGGAAAAGTGGTTAGCCAGAAATGCAGTGCGAATAACTGATGCTGAGGTTACAATAATAATTTTCGGTAATAATTTATTTACATGGAAAATAAGATTTTTGAATATTAAATTTTACCGTTTAATTTTGGAATTTTTTGGGTAACCTAACACCGATATTATTTATTTTTAACATAAAATTAATTTTTCGGATATGCAAATAATTTAGAAGAACCTACAATTAATATGAATTGTTGCTTTGATGTTTATTACATAACTTCACTTGATCTAAATTGCTTTTCAACTGGTCATTATATAACAGGAATTATCATCTCTCAATCACCTTTTTTACAAAGTCGTCTTTACAAAAGATTTTAACGAAACAAAAACCGACAGAGTAATGAATGATCCCCCAGTTCGAAATGAAATCTTCCACATACAACAGCAGTATTCGTAACAAAATGACCGAAACGTTGGGCCACAAAAAAAGGCTAGGAAATTTTTTGTTTCCGTTAACACTGCCGGCTGTACAAATGGCACAATTTTAAAAAAGCACATATAAGTCAACCGACGCGGTCCCGAAACGAGTCACGTAAATCAACGGCGATTGTTCCAGAAGTGGGATTCTGGATGTACTTTTCATAAATTGCGGCCACAAGCGGAGCACTTTAAATAACGGTTTCTGTTGCGTCTTCCAAGGGTTTAATTCTCGTGACGATTTCGCTTCTTTTGATGTTGATTTTTCAACGCAACAATTTGAAATCGTTGTCACTCTCTTTCTCGTTTGATCAACGTGTTTCCGAATTCATTGGGTGTACGAACCGCATGCTATTAAAGTATGATGGCATTATACTGGATAATGAATCGGGTTGGTATGACAAGTGCTGGAATAAAAGTCAACATATATCATGCTAACGCCGGAAATTTTGCCCTATCGGCGAGGGGAAAAAAATTGAAATTACTGCCATTGCTGCTGGATGGTTTTTCACTGGACGCACGTTAGAATATGTGATTTATTTATGAGTTTTAGACTGTTTCGTGAAAAAGTTTAATTAACGTTAATTTTAAGCGAGTGCGAACTAAAACTGAATAAAATTGATGGAAATTGCTTGCGCAAATGAAATTATTAGTTCGACTACGCCTCAATACGCATTTGATTTCGAACTTTAATCGAAATATTCCCATTTATTTGTCAACAACTGGAATTAATGATTGGCTTTGTTTCAGGATAAAGGAGCAACCCTGGAGGGCCCGATTGTGTAGTCCGAGTTCAAGATGTCTGCTTCAAGTCTGAATAGAATAATGACGACGTCGGCGAACCACCAGGGCAAAGAGATTACTTTTGACCGAGTTTCGCGGTACAAGTACTCTAAGAGAATAATTAATTCGTGAAACTTTTACTTACTTTACGATTTGCGCGTGCTGCCCGAATTTCTTCCATTCTGAAACAGTGCAATTTTCAAATTTGAATTAAGAACGGACAGATTTTCTTCGTAATTTTAACACCGCAGTCATGTTTCCGACTTAACAACAATGGGCATTACAAGTAGAGATTTTTTACATTTATTGCTCCTTTTCTTCTTCGGACCTACCGCTCTGACGGATAACAATTTCATGAAAAATGCAAAAATTAGCACGAGAATCGTACAAACGCGATACGGAAGACTTCAAGGATTACTCGTTCCACTGGATCAGCAACATCGTTACTTTAGACCGATAGAAGTGAGTACCATTTCCGTAATTTGAACTTTACTTCGATAAATTTGTTATTAGGTTTGAGTATGGTTAAAGTTTACCAAAGTAGCATTTCCCCAGACATTAATCACTAATCAAAAGAAAATAAATCGGCCACTAAAGCCATCCCTTAAAAGCCTTCGTAATTAAAGGTGTTCCTTTGGGGCTTGAACGAAACACCTTTCGTTCAGCTCCAATTAGACAGGTTTGATTCCTTGTGGACTCACTAGTTTAACGCAACTTATTCATTACATTTTTTTCCTAAAGGAAAATGACTAAAAATAATAGAAAATTATTGTTTTTCAAATGTTTGTTTTTCAACGAGTGTTGTTTTTTTAAAGATATATATTTTTAGGTGTTTCTTGGAGTACCCTACGCGACACCACCTGTTCAATCGAATAGATTTAGTCCGACTCGCACCCCATCTCCATGGGATGGAGTTCGAGTTGCAGATAAAATGAGTCCGGTTTGTCCTCAAAGATTGCCAAACATTTCGAACGAAACCGCAGCTCTCGAGAGAATGCCCAAAGGACGATTGGAATATCTCAAACGGTTGCTGCCTCTTTTGAAGAACCAGAGCGAGGACTGTTTGTATTTGAACATATTTTCCCCGGCTCAAGGTGAGTTTTATTTTTCTTGAGAATCATCCTGTATACTTCAATTTCATTTTAAATTAGTTGCAAACGGTCACTGGTAAATTGCAGATTTTCGTTTCATCCTAGTATTTCAAATTTCAAAATTTTTTGTTATTAAAATTTCATTTTCATAATAATGAGTTTATAAATTATCACAGATTTTGACTTTCGAAAATTTGCTGCTCTTCTGAACTTTATATACCTGTTTGGGATTGGGCCAAATTTTGGAATAAATTTAAATATTTAAATCACTTCCCACATTATTATTTCGGATGTCTCGTAATTTGCGAGGGTTCGACACATACATACATACACACATGCGAAAATTTCATCGAGTATTATACGAGAACTTCAGCAAACGAAATAAGGAAATGTGGCGTAATTTATAAGATTTACGTCTATATGAGAAAGTTATAAATATGCCAATGTCAATTTTAGTTTTGCATTCATCTCCTTAGTTGGCTGTTAAATTAACCGAAACGTTAAATTTCGCTCACTCGGTTCTAAAATCAATGTAGATTGTGCGAGGTTCGTTGAAATTTATCATAAGCTGATGGGCGCTTGAAGGCAACTGATTTCGGAATAAGAGGAGGATAGAAGAAGGAAACCCCGGTGGATAATTGATGAACGAGGATTTAGCTGATCTCGTTCTTAAGCCCGTCAGTTTTTCGCGAGCCTACTGTTATAAATGTTTTGTTCTTTCATTTTTCCAAAACAATTTACCAAAGCTTTTGCGCTCGATTGAAAATCAGAACTTTCCAGTTTACTACGTCTTGGGTATGCATGTGAACTTTGGCCCTGATGGGCTAGGATCTATTTGGCAATTTGTTCGTAGCCATCTTTTGTGCACTTAAAATGCTCCACTATGAGTTTAAATCGTTAATCTCGAACTCTAGCGATTCCGTGTCTTATAGTTTCTCAATACAGATTGTTAAATGAGTTTGTATTCTATCTTGGACTCGATCCAACTTACATTACCGCTGATCGATTTTTTTAAATTTATAGACCTTTTAGTAATCCAGTAGCGTAATCGATGGAATTACATTCGATATAAAACACCAACAAGCAAGTTCTTTTTTTTCCGTTATTCAAAATACGTTCTTGTCGTTGTCTAGTATAGGTAAAAAAAATGTTGTAATAATTCATCGCGTAAGCGAATACTACTACTGAAATTAGAAATAAATCAATCGATAGTTGGACAGATTCCAACAATTTATTCAAACTCGTTTAACTATCCGTAGGAAATTAGATTCCCCGAAATCGCCAGAGTTTCAGATTAACGACTGGAGCATAATAGTGTGCATTCAAAGTTGGAAAAAGACGGTCGGAAACAAATTGCAGAATACAAGTACGAAAATTTTGCTCCCTATAAAGAATTCCAACTTTTTTGATTTATGTTTTTGGGATTGGTTGCAGCAATAACCTATGTTTATCATTAGAAAATTGAATTTTATTCATTACCCGTGATCTGAAAGTGATAAAGTTAATTTCCTGCACGAATGTGCTTGTTCCGTTTTGCTCGAAGCCATTTTTCTGATTAGTTTCGAAGGATCAATACTTTTGTCATTTCTGAACTGCATATTCGTACACAAAATTACATACGTGAATAAGACATTACCAACGCTGAAACATTCATAAAATCCCGATTTATATATGGAGACTGCACCTTTAAATCCGGGGGTATTTATGTTATAGAACAGGGATGTTTTAGGAAGAGGCCGCAAGGGCTTGTCGGGACCTTTGTTTTTGCCTTAGGCCTTAAGCGAACCTATTTTGTTGTCGCTTCGATACGAATCGCACAAAGAAATATAAATATTTGGGTCTCCAAGGGATTCGGTGGATGATATTATGGTTATTCACGTAATGTACAAATGTTAAATATTGGGATTTTCTTTAACATACTACACAAGAAATTCTGAAATAACGTTTTATGAACAAAACTTATTGTTTATTTGTAATTTAAAACTCGTATTTCTCGTTTTAGTCGCTTTAAATTTAAACTAAACAAGGCGAACAGCTGGCGTTAAACAGGAATATAAAATCCCTAGATAGAAGGAGATTCTACGTTTTAAGAAATTCTTTTCTTTATGGAGCAAATCCTAAGATGGATTTCTTTGCAATGATGAAATTGAGTGCACGACTGCCAAGAGGCGATATAATAAATTGGCTCAATTTTCACGTAAATTATATCAAACTAGACGACTGGCCTATTGTTGAAGATATATATGTATAAAATAGTTATTAAATTTTTCATTTAGTAGGCATAGTAAATATTAAATATTTACAAAAGCCGTTTCTTATATACATATTTATTTTTTATTTAATGTTGTCTTTAACTGTATATTTTTAATTTTATTAAAATACAAAAATAATTTAATACGCTTTAATTCGTTTGCAAAGCCCTAATCGTTACTTTATTTTCTTTAATTATACGATTATTTCACTCGCTTGATTCGCGAAGTTACCGGAGAAAGCTCCAACATTAAAATTCGTTTACATCAAGCCGTTCTTCGCAAATCGCCTAGGTTGTAATCGGGAAAATAATTTCCTTATTTGTCTCAATGCACAATGACATTCCGAGGGTGCAACCGACGATAAAGCCGCTAGAAATCATTTCATTAAACAATGCCTCGCCTCCGCAGTTTTATTTAAAATAAAATATTATTATTTAGCGGATGTAGGCAACCAAGATTCATTGTTAGGTACTTCAAAAGAAATCGATTTTGATAAAATACCGAAGGCAGGTTCCATAAAAATCAAATTCGTTTCGCGCTTTCGATAAGAAAAAGCAATATTTTTGTATTGGAAATCAGTCCGATCTGATTCGGCATTCAACATTTACCTAAACTGGCTTCCCTTTTCGTCTTCTTTGTTTCACGGGGGCCACTTTTATGCGGAAGATATCGACAGCCGTTCGAGTTGGTTTTAAATTTGATCTATACGGGATTTAGTGATCATAAATAAGAATCATTTACTTTTTCTCTCGTCTCGATAAAAGACAACGTATCGGTTTTTCGCAATAGAAGTGGAAAAGAAAACGTATTTAATAGGAAAAATGCCCTTGAACCAAATTGCGTTGGAATACGAATGTTTGATTACTTCAATACGAACTCTTTTTATCAATGTATATTTGAAATATTTTGTCTCTGTCCGTAACATTAGGTTAGTTTTCTATTGAAATGAGATTTTTAATGAAAAAATCTTTTTCGTTATTTCGATGTCCTCACTGCGGTTCCTAAATAAATCTATTTCATGCAAATGTCTATTTTCCTTTCACCAATATTAAATTGTATATTTCCGATAGTTCACTACGATGTCATATAAATAAGAAAATATTAATATTGTCTATTAAATGGGATACAGGGGTTTCGAACCGAAAAGGGCTACCACCTTCACGATTCCCTTAATAAGGGAAGAGAAGCCCTAATTAATGGAGACCGAACAGAAACAAAGGACTTAATAAAGCGTTAAGTTGTATATTCAAGCACTGAAATTATAAATTCTGAGCAGATGTTTTTAGATTATTATATTACAATGATGATAAGATTATTGGAATTTAATGATAAAATATTAAATTTCAAATTTCCTAATCCAATCCGTTTTTAACATTTTTAAAGTGCTTAAACATGTTACAATCGAGTGATTCCGCTATTCATTACAAGATTAGCCATTTCCGATTATAAAATATGCATACAAAAACTTTGAAATATGGAAATGAAAAATCTACCCTTAAAATCATTCTAACATAGTATTTTTCGTTGCCAAACTCAAATTTTCATTTTGTTCCTGGATATTGCGATTTGCAAGACAATCAGAGGTTGAAAATTTGTCAAAAGCATTAAACGCTTAAGTTGTAATCTCAACCTTCGTGTAAAACATGTAGGAAAATCCCTACAGATTTTTTTTTTGCTACGTTCGAATTTCCCTAGAGAGGATAATTCGACTCAACTGATTGATCGATGTTTACTGAATTTATTAAAATATGGAATCTGTAGCTTCCATACTGTAATGTCGCTAATAAAAAAAACAAACATCCTACATTAATTATAACAACTTATGGAACGATAATTTATTATCATTGAAAAGCTTGCCAGTGGCGAAATTCCAACAAAAAACGATTCTCACGAAATTTACGATACATACTGGTAGGTTTTATTCCTGAACCCCATATATCATTCTTGTAATTCCCTTTTTTTTGGCAACATTTACGTTTGATACCGAAAATTTAACCGCTCCTGGCAGTTATTATGAAATCTCTTTAAAGATAACCTTATGACGTGTGCTTTTTACAGAATCTGCAACTTTCAAATTAACATATTTTATGTAAAAAGTAACTGTTAATTCTCTCTTTTATATCTAAATGGGAAACCATGAAAGCGTTTATGAGTACTACTCACCCGGTAATACTTCTAATTTATAAGCCCAACAGAGCCTTTGGGACAAGTTTCTCCCTTATTTAAAAGGACAATAATCTAATTTATAAAATTTACCTAATAATGAGCAGAATACCTTAATAAAATATACAGGGCGTTCGCAAAATAAATAGTGTGAGTAAAGCAATTAGGTAAAATTTAAAAAAATTAATTGTATCATTTAGAAATTTTATTAAGAAAACACAAAATCTTAAAACATTTTGACATTCAACGACAGATTCAGTTTTTTTCCATTTATTTTTAGATGTATATTTTATGGTTAAACATTGTACAGTCATTTTGTGGACATCCTAAAGATGTACCTAACATGTGAAAATTTCACTGCGGGTGTATTATAGTTTTCTTTTGAACTTTCAAAAAGAAAAAAAAACTTTTAAGAAGCTCTGTCTCCATTGGTTTCTAAGTTATAACTTCTCTCAATATGGCCGTAAGCCATTTGTAATATTTCCGTAGAATTTTATGTAAAGACCGTCAAAGTAAGAGAGTTTAAAGTTAAAACGACCGGTCTTGGAATTAAATTCGCCCCTTCAGGCAAGCGGTCGGAGTGTATCTTTGTCGCTTAGTTTCCTTGAAAATGTTCTTGTCTTTCCCTGATAAACGCCGTTGGTAACTTTCTCTTATTCCCGAGTTTTGCACTCCTAATACTATGATTATTATTATCGTCTTCATTTTGCCAATCTCGTATTTTTAGTTTTTATTTTTCAAAGATTTGTAATTGAGTGTCGAGTTCACTACAAAAATGGAATATAATCTGAAATAAAATAAAACAAACTTGACATTTTTAGCCACAAGGGCCAAATTTAATTTCAAACAGTCTTTAGAACTTTGCGCATTCAGACGTTGGGGGTTGGTAAATTTAACAAAGAAGTTGATGGAATACGTAACGAAAGGGCATATTTGAAGCTATTTTTTCTCGACGATGCTATGAAAACTCTCACAATGAGATCTAAATGTGTTATACAAAAACAAAAATCCAAATAGCAAATCATCATTTAATTTTTACTTTTTTTTTAATGATCTTTTCATTGTTATTATTCTCTATCAATGAATTTTATTATTTATTTTTAAATCGAATTTCCAAATTGGTTTCGAAAATTAGTTATTAACATCATAATCAAAATAAGAAGATTCATTTCGAAATTACAACTTTCTGTTGTGAGTTGTAATATTAAAACCACGTACAGAAAACGGCTTGAATTTCAGAGAACAATGGACGGAAAACAACCATTAAATATTGCTCGTCTTCTTCCTAATTGGTAACGGGACACTAAAACTGTAAATCTACAAAATTAGGGAGGAAACAAAGAGAAAATAGCAAGTTAGACGAACAATTTATGTTTGTTTCTGTACTATTCTTAGAAAAGCTTTTGGTAAATTTATAAAATCATAAAGAATAATAATAACACAAGGCCCAATAAACCACCTCATGTAAATAAAACATTATCTGAAGCCGTTGTTGCCGCGCATTAATATCTCAAAAATGGAATGGAAGCGCGCGTACATATCTCTGTTAAACACAAAATAAAATGAATCTTTTATGCCGCGGAAATAATTCAAATTTAGTGTTTCACTATTTGCATGACGGTCGTCAGTTGGTTTTAAGACAAAAAAAAATGAAGTGTAATTTTTAAGTCTACGTTATCACGTTACATGTGCATTGCTTTGTAGGGAACGTGTAGACTGATGCCTTTATTTCCCAGCCATTACCTTGGGAGAATGTGTGTGAGAAAATGTGATATACATATGAACCAAAATAAATAAAAATGTTAAAAAAATCCTTAGGCATATAGAGTCTTTTTTCATTTTTAATATAATTGTTAATCTTATGTTGGAGTTTTCTTTATACGAAACGTACCCCGAAACTAAAAATAATGGCTGTGCTTATATTAAAGACCATTAACTGAGATTTATATCGCGTTATGAGGCTACGGCAAAGATCGGGAACGAGATAAACTGGCATTTTGGGAAGGCGGACAAAAATATATTGAAGCTGTAAACCACGATAATTATCTTCCATTAAATGCAATTAACTTTTAAATCTCATTTGATTGCTAAATTCAAAGGTGATTCGAAACATGTCAATAGATTGTCTAAATTGCAACCAATAGTGATCGGTTCTTTTTTTTTATCTATCTATCCATTTTCCCGTAAAAGAAAATTGACCAGATTCGATCAGGCCGAAGAGAAAATCCGAGTATTCAATAGTTAGTTAGTTGGCCTATATTAGAAGAAATCAGATTACACCAACAAATTCCATTATTGGTAATTTACTTACTATGTTCGTTCTACATTCAAAAGCGATTCCAGTTAAGTGAATAACGAAAACGTAAAGACGAAACAAATGAAAATGTGAAAATCGGACTTTGTAGTTTTACTTGAAAGGTAAATTTTCTTTTAGAAACAAATTGTTTTTATTACAATACTCAATTTGAAAATTAATTTAGTCATATTTTGTACGACAGGGTTTGTTCATTTAAAATTCAACTTTGGGCAGTCATAAAAGTAATGTTGTAAAATTTTCAAAACGAAAAAGTTAAATGGAATTTTCTATAGAGATGGTAATGTTAACATTTTTTTATTCAACAAAGAAGAACGCTTACCGATCGATTTTAAAGGATCTAGAATGAATATATCAATTCAATCTGTACAATGAAAGGCAAGCTTTTACGTGATGTCATTCCGTTTATTGTTAGTAAAAAGAAATTTGCGGCAAAAGAAAAGAAGGATTTTAGAGTATCCACCCTATAGCCCAGATTCATTGTTTCACAATTACCATATTTTTGGGTCACTTAAAAAGACGTTATGAAAATATAAATGTTTGAAATTGGATGTTTCCCGTTGAAAATGTTTTCAAACAATTACTCTTTCTTTGTTTTCACATTAAGTAATTTGCATTTTTATAAATTTTGGTAATATGTTATCAATTTTGAATATTTTCTATATTAATCACTTTATACAAATTGCAAATAGCAAATTGGATGCTGTTTATGGCTATTCGCAATTTTATTAATTATGAACAGTTCATAAAACTGATAATTTTGAAAATGAAAATATCAATGCAATACAATCTTCCAATTATTTTACTTAATTAATGGAAACAAGTTGTTTTGGAGCTAATGGATAGAGAGTTGGGTAAATTACAATTCTCATACTTGAAATATTAAAGTATTAATTTGTAGATAACTGTAGCAGTGAAATCTGTCTTCCGTTTTATATTAATGAGTTTTAAATGAGGCCTTAATAGCAGTCCATGTTTCAAAGAATGGTACAATTTAGTTTCAACATTTAAAGTCCAAGTTTACAACAATGATTATACATATACGTTTTCTTTAAATACATTTTACGTTTGATTTCGAATATCTGCCTGTACATGCATAGTGTTAGGATAATTTCCGTTTAAATCATGTAAATACTTTTACTTTATAACTACATACCCAAATATACATAATATATACGCCTATTGAAGTTAAATTAGCTCCAATAGGCTGGTTCCTCTAATTTTGCTATTAGTGCTGTATTGAGTCACTTTTTTTTCTTTGGTCTTTTAATGGTAAGATTTATTCGTACGGATTTAATTTCATTCACCTTAATTTTCCATTTTTTGGTCCAGTCCTACCTATATGGTGTTACTGACTTTTTTTAGCATTGTGATAGAAATATGCTCATCTTCTCCTGTTTCGAGTAATGGTGTGTTGCCAGCAAAAGAAGCCAATTTTACTTATTTCAAATTTGATATGTTAAAGGTGTACAGGGTGTTTCGATGATTATGTTACAAACTTCTAGGGGAAATAGTACACATAAAATAAAAATGAAAAGCTCATATAAACTTATGTCCAGAAACGTTTCGTTTCGGAGATATTACAGAGTAAAGTCAAAAAATCCATGTCGACCATTTCACTAATAGGGGAATTTATTTTGTTAAAATAACCAAAAGTGTATGATACGATAGGATTCAACCAAATTTGACAAACAGTACGTTGTTGTTTTTATTTAAATTCCTGAAAATCCCAAGTAAATAATTTTAATAAACATTTTGGTAAATATCACCTAAACTATTCAAGATAATAATAAAATGCATTAGACCAAAAAAAATCGTTAAAAACGGGAGAAACAGTAAACATTATTTTTAATGCTTCTAATTGTTTACTTTAGAGCCTAATACGGATATGCTTCGAATAAATAAAATAAGAAAATATTTTCGAAAGGTTAAAATAAACTTTTTAACTTTAACCTGTAATATCTCGGAAACGAATCGTTTCTGGACATACGTTTATATGGACTTTTCGTCTTTATTTTATTTGTAATATCTGCCTTAGAAGTTTGTGACATAGTTACTGAAATACCCCTTATGCATAATATACATACATATATTATATGTATACAATAAAACAGGTTTAAGAATACTTCCCTGCGGTATTCCTGTTTGAATGTCTTTTAGTTCTGAGTATGCTTCTTCCTGCTACTTATTTAGAGTTAATTTGAAACAGTCTATTAGATATGTAAAAGGTAAAAATTTCTGCATATTGTCTAAGTAGCTTTTTATTTAACTTTTGAATTAGCCCTTCATGCCACACCTTATCAAAGGCCTGACCAAATCAAGGAACAGTGCAGTTTTATTTTTAATTGACTCCATAAGTTTTCAATTACTTTAAGATCTGGACTTTAAGTAGGTGTTTTGATCATTCTAGAGCAATTTTAAAATAACCATTGCACTTTGTGCAATTTGTTGTCTAAAATGTAATCTTAATAAATTTTAAGTGAAAATAAATAAACAACTCCGTTGTAGGATACGTCTTTAAAACATTAAAAACCTAATAAGAGCCCTAACTTATTAAGAAATTGTGAATTTTCATTCACTACTAATTAAACATGTGTTGTCCATGTTATTGTTATTGTTTAATTATTTTTCTACAACAAGAACTGTTTCCCTAACTTTATCAAGGGAACAATTTACCAGGTTGACTGTTTGTGCAGAGTACATTTGATTTTGTAATAATTAGCCTAATTTGTTTGGCTTTATTGGACGTGCCGAACGAATTTATCTTTGAATCGTACATGTCTCAATTACATGCTCCTGAGTAATTTAAAATCCAATTTAAAACTCATTAATTGCAGATTGCATGTTCGATAGGATAGAATTTCTCTAGTTGCGCCTTTAATGTCCATGTATTTCTACGATCGAGTGACGTTTGGGAAATCAAATTTACGACCTTGATATTTATTTAGCGAATAAGAGTAATATTTTATATCTACTTTTTCCAGAAATTAATACTTAAATAAGTATTCGTTCCGTTCTGTTTTTTTTTTCTCAGAAGTTGCTTGTGCCCCTTTTTATATTTAACTATAAAAGGAGACGACACCAACTGTATATATGAATGAACTCTAGAATTATTGTAACAGAAAAGTTCCTAAAAGAGCATACGATATATCTCTATCTGTATTCACGAAATGGTCATTTAGTTTTAGCATTCAGTTTGTAAACTAAGAACTATTTATTTCTGTTACATAATCAACTCAGTCAAAACATAATCGATCAATCAAACGAAAAAGTTTGTTAAATATCGGACAACTTCTACCACCATTTCGTTCGTCATCAATCATTAATTCATTAAACGTTTGCAAGGTTATTCAGACATCCTTTTTTCCTAATTCACTTTCTAGGATAAGCTTTTAAAGAATTTCTTTTAATTACATTTCTGGAAACGGCGACCATTTGCAAATGAGAAGAAGAAAAATTAATGAAACCATAATATTTAAAAGAAATAATTTTTTTTTTTTAAATACAGGATATCTTCGAAATGTCTGCGAATGTTTATACCGGTAAACTCGGCAATTTCCTGAATACGGGAAAATTTGTTGTTTTACAAAACTCACTCTGATAAGGCCTAACCTAACCTATTGCAAATTGTGTGTAAAATGTTGATACGCCACTGACTTGGTATCCATTTAGTCAATATTAGCTCTGAAATATATTTTTAATTTCGTCTTGTTACCATATCGATAAGTGGGAAGTCCCTATCAATACTCATAGCATAGTTGGATCGATCGATCGATTAGTGTTGTTGCGAATTGATTAAGGTGAGTTCGGATAAGTGTGTACCATTTTTCACAAAATTGGTGTTTAGGTCGGATTTTCTGTATGAATATTTAATGAAAAGAAATAAGCTTTGGCACAAAAAATTCACTGGACTGTTCTGCTTACTGACACCAGCCTTTATTTGCATAGTCTGTATTGGAATATTTTTTTTGGTAGAAATCACTGTTAAACTTCTCACTTGCCCTATCAGAATGGGGTAAGTGCGTACAATCTCCGTAATTTCATACATATACATATAATGTAGTAGGCTGGAAGGCAAATGCGTGAAACGTAAAATAATTACAAGTCAAATACTTTTTCTGGAACTGAAACATNCTGGAACTAGAAACTATTATTTATTCTATATAAATTATACATATAGTATTATGTAAATGAATGAATTGATGTTTAAGAAAGAGAAAGATTATTGCAGATAATTAAAATCACTTTAACATCATATATATTAGAATTATGGATCATTTATGTTCTTATTCCATTTACCCGAATTCACCTTATTTATTATTATTCGCCTTTATATTTATATTTGTTGAGAAAATGTTGTTTATTTACATTTAATTGTGTTATGTTACTTGTCAACACGCCAGTATTCCCGAAGGGCTCTGATTAGTACAAAACCATTTTGGAAGGTTCACACGCTCAGCGTTATTCGTTATTTTGCACTGGAAATAATTAAAATAGCAGGATTTTCAAACGACGAGTTAACTGATATTGTGGTGTGTTGGGTTAATGAAAATGCCCGCCAAGCTCCTGCCCTTTCTAAAGAACTTTATCAAAATTACCGAGTACCAAACAAATGTACATTTCCATCCTTTGTGCAACGTTTAAGAGACATGGATAGTTTTCCGTGGCAAACTTATGACAAAGGTCGAATTGCTTGACTGTTGAGAAGAGTTCATATTTGTATTGGAAATAATGATAGGAAAAAATAACCGGTTATTTGAATGACCGGTTTCTTATGTGTGCTGAACCGGCTCAAAATCGGTTATTTTTCTATTTCAGTCTAACCCAATAACCGGTTTTTTTTATGATCGAACCGGCTTTACCGGTTTTTAAAGGTCCATAGTGTTCGACATATTACATTCTTTTTTTAGAAAGTTAAATCATAAAAATAATTCTCTTGGCGCCATCAGTGTATAATGCGCGTGCGGGGTTAAAGTGACCGACGTAACTTGGTCGAGGTTCGTTGGCAGCTTGCCGCAGCCATAACGTGATAAGGAGGAGCAAATCAAAATACAGTGTTTTCGCAGCCAACGCAAATTATGATCGTTCGGACCGATCGGAGTAATTGGACTTGTAGCTCGAACGCTCCCATTGGTTGCTGTTTATTATGCAGTGTGCTGTCTTGTGTTTATGTCATGTGTTATTAACTACTATTTTTCAGTTTCAGTCAGTCAGTGTGTTCATATGTTGATGTAAAATTTCATTTCAGTAAAT
Organism: Hypothenemus hampei; assembly: GCA_013372445.1. NCBI lineage: Eukaryota > Metazoa > Arthropoda > Insecta > Coleoptera > Curculionidae > Hypothenemus > Hypothenemus hampei. The sequence goes on from JABRWK010000062.1 coordinate 337,526, forward strand.
CAATTGTTGTCCTAAAACATCTTTCCTGATTAGCATTGGAATATATAAAAAAATTATTTTGTTTTATAGATTTTTGTGATTATTAAGTTATTTTTTATTCAGTGGAAACTTATTCCATTAAACTTGAATTTAAAAAAAAGATTTTTTTTTAATTTAAAAGTATTTTATTAAAGAATATGAAGAAAGTGCAGTCGATAATAACCGATTATTTGGAAAACCGATTTCTTTATATTCATTCATTTTAATAGGTTTTCACAAAAATAATGAAATAATCGGTTATTTTGTACGAACTACCCATCTCTATGACCAAATCGACTTGAAATTATTTTCTGAACTAAAATTTAAATTAAAATTTGAAAAATAGTTGATCAAATATTGAAATCGATTTCCCGTTTCTATACAAATTTTAATTTGAAAATCAACTTGAATTTTACAAGTGTAGTAAATATTTTGATACTTTTTGCCAACGTGGCAACGTTGCACAAATATATGATACTCTCAAATTTATGTGATGATACCAACTGGTTTATGAACACCTAAATAAGGGCAAAAAAATATATTTTTTAATAGAATTATTTTTTCGAATTTTTTTTAAAAACTTGGGAAATGCATCCTCATATGGTCAACTTTCACCAATTAAAAATAGCGCTCTCTTAAACTAAGGGTCCTATCTGTTAAATTAAAGTTTTCACTCATTTGCACAGAAAACCTATAATTCCAATTTTTTTTTTCGACTTTTGCTAGTTGCATTATGGAATGAGGTAGAATAAAATTCATTAGAATTGTTTCAAGGTAAAATATATAAAACATCTTGTATAACACGGAATCAACTCATTTTTTGTGTACAATAATTTTAGAACAAGCAGAACTCATCCCCCAAATGGTATTTCACAATTCAAAAATTTTTTGTCAATTACACCTCTTGTTACATCTATGATGGAACACACGGTATGTGTTTTAGAATTTTTTTGTTATTTGTTAAATTACGACAGTTGTACTTAATACCCACGTTAGATTTTCTGTAAAACGTTCAACATAACAAATAAATCCTGTACGAAACTATTTGTTCAAAATACATTAAACATTTCATTATTTTAAAGACCTACATCAACAAAAAGGAACAACAAACTAAATTATACTGCTATTATTATTTTCTTCCAAGTGAATCCTTTTGCTGGAAAATACCAGATTAATTTCTTCTAAGTGAACTTCTATTTTATAGAAAGTGACTCATAACGGGTGACGGATATTCTACCTATGAATAGAGAGAGTTATTTTAAGTCGAAAAGTATGTACTTTTGAAGAAATGTTTTCACTATTATCATTGAGGTACTACAGGAAGTTGAAATTTATCAATTTTTTTCTCCTTGAGTATACGGCATTAGAATAATTCCAATAGGACGGTGTTATGCAAAAACCTATCACATGAATCATAATTTTGAAAATTAAGATTTTGGTATCATTGGATTCTACTCGATGATATGAATTCAACGATACTGATAATTTGATTTCGAAAATTACGTCGTTTGATAGGTTTTTGCATAATGCCGTCCATTTATTGGAAGCAGTGGATGATGATTGTTGTCGGGATAATAAACTGGTGTTTCATGATGTTTGTCACTTTTTTTGTTTTTTAATTTTTAACTGTGATTTTCAAACATACCAACTTGTGATATGTTAAGAATTCAAGAAAATGCACGAAAAAGGTACACTGACGCGGTATAAAATTACAGTTGACAATTAAAAAACTACAAAAGTGACAAACGTCATGAAATGCAATCAATTTATTATCACGATAATAACTATCACTCACTACTTTTAATTCTAATGCAGTACATTCAAGGACAAAAAAATGATACACCTCAAATTCTTATAGTTTTCCAATGGTGACAGTAAGGACATTTCTTCATTTCGACTCAAAATTCTGTCTAGTCACTAGTAGAATATCCGCCACCCGTTATAACTCACTCTGTATACAGTATGGCTCATTTAAAACCGGGCCACCTTTGTAAAATCTTTATTTACCGTCCGATTTTGATGTTTTTTTTTTAAATGTAGGGCATCAAAAACTCCATCTTAGGGTAAGTACTCGTCGTGCTCACTTCAGATCTAAGATCTACTTTGCCCCTTTTTCATGGTCAAATTTTAAGAAAACCCTTTAGGGATTTTTTTTTAATTTGACTTGGGGATCGTGTTCAGAATAATTCCAAACCGTTGTGCCCCAAATTTCGTAAAAAAAGGTTTGTGCATAAAAAAGTTAAGAAAAAAAAAGATCTGAAGTGAGCACGACGAGTACTTACCCTAAGATGGAGTTTTTGATGCCCTACATTTAAAAAAAAATCATCAAAATCGGATGGTAAATAAAGATTTGACAGAGGTGGCCCGGTTTTAAATGAGCCACACTGTATATGTAGAACAATATATCTTAGGATTTGTCACATAGGATAAGTT
>JABRWK010000062.1:346476-356988 GCA_013372445.1 Hypothenemus hampei
GTATATGTAGAACAATATATCTTAGGATTTGTCACATAGGATAAGTTACTTTAGTAATTTGTGATTTTTGTTCACATAGGACTAAGCTTTTAAGTGTATAAAAGATGTCTGAAAAAAGATACAACTTTTAAATATTGCCTACTGATAGAAGACATGTACATGCATATTACGTGTGAAATAACTTGGTTTTTGAAATTTTGCAGATAGGATCTCTTGTTTTAACCCTCCGTTACTCGCGCTCCAAGTTGTGACGTAAGTACTCGCTTGGGGTATTTAAATACCCCAAAATGATTTTTTGGGGTATTTATATACCCCAGAAAACTTCCACAGGCTGCTGCGTACGTATAGTTTGAGAAAAGTCGTTCATATTTGGGTACAAGTAAGTACTCACTACGACCAAAGAATACACGGAGTGGGAACCGTCTATGAATTTTTTCACACAAAAATATAAACCAAAGTGTAAGTACTGGGGTATTTAAATACCCCGCGCGAGTAACGGAGGGTTAAGGACGGCAAAATATTTGCAGACATTTCGAAGACACCCTGTATATCTCATTTACCACACAAATCATATGCCATACTTAATTATGAAAGATACATTCATTATCTTCCTACAAATTTTAACTCTTAATAAATATGTTTAAATTATGTATTCATGGAGTATTTATGCAAGTTATTTATGCAAACGATTAAAGAATCTCCCAACTATAGATAAACTTGTTGAAGACAGTATTTAAAGTTTGAAAACCGAAATGAGCATTTAAATGCCGAACCACGAATGAAAAACGTATACTTTCTGGAAAGTTGAGATTTAGCATTAAAAAGAAATTACGAGCCAATAGGTAAACGTTTCAGATTCTAATTTAAAACTTCAATAAAATACCATTGATATAATTTTTGTCAAAAATGAAATGAGCAAGAATTAATACATAAAATTAGTACTTGATTAGATTATAAAAAGCCCTAAAGGATTTTGTCAACGTGATCGATCGGAAGTTAATAAAATCTTCGGAAACAACGGATCCCATTTGTTTTTCTCATTAATGACAGGTGAATTCAATTATTTCCTTGTCACCTGAGCGTGAATACAACAAGCAAATGTACTTGTTTACGTTGACATATGTGGTTTTCCCATTTAATTAGACACTGGAGCTGGACAAAGGAACAACAACTTACCAAGTTATTTTCGCTTTATTTTGATAAAATCGAAAGTTTCAGTTTGTCAATAGCTAATTGGTTAACTTGTTTGTTTTCTTTCCAAGTATTCAACACGAGATTTCATTTGTTTGCTTCCGTAGTTCAAGAATATAAGAAGTGACAGAAATTTTCTATCAGAGTTAATGGTAGTTAGCTTTAGATTTTCAAACAAAAAGACCGGAAAAAATTTGTTTGTGTTGTTTTATTCAGCAATTGTTAGTTGCCACAACGTCAAGGGACCCATGTGAAATAACCTAACAAACTTTTTAAATTAGTGCAAGCTTTTGAAATTTTAATTATCTTCTTTTGTTTCAGGTTGGTATGCATCCAAGTAAAAAAATGTTAAGGTAAAAGTTGGTTTAATTAGTTTAGTGTTAACGCGCATATTACACTCTAACAGGAAATTATTAATTTGTTTTGCTTTAGAAATTCAAAGAAGAGTGTGACTTTCAATTTATTTGATATTATTTTTATTTTTTTTCCATGTTGTTTGATGACAAAAAGTTGCACCTTTAATTCTCATCGCGGTTTATTACAGTTGAAACTCATATACCTGAGAAATATTACAGTAATTTTTTCAAACCTTAATCTAGACTTTGCTGGATTTACTACGTAAAAATGCTTAATTATTTTGCGGTATTCTCAAGTTGAAATATTACACTTTTTGTTTCGCTTAGGGTTTAAAGTATGACGTCAAGCATTAATCTAACTAAGCAGATTAATTACACGTGAATGTGTTTCTAACAATTTCCAGACTTTAAACCATGTCACCGTATTAAAATTTGTACTGTATTTTGCTGGTTCCAGTGCGCTCCTAAATGTACTTAATACGCTTTATATAAACTAGGAAATTCAGTAAACGGACCGATTACAAAGTTTGAGATTCTCGTCGGAAGTAGTTTCGCTTCTAGTTTTGTCCTGTTTATTCAAAATTAGAAACAGCTTGCAGGTATGTACATCAATAAGTTAACAGAGAAGGAGAAACGGAGAAAACTGTTTCAAGGCATCTTATTTAACCAACATACTGCGGGAGGGATTCAAAATTAGACCAACAATTCGCAAAAACAATATAACAGTATTTGTTAGACTTTGCCTAAAATTTCCATGTAACTTGTCAAAGCGGCACTTTTTCTAAATTGAACCAAAAAAATCTTTGTCGACATCTTTAATTATTGGAAGGAAACAAGTATTCTCGATGTGAAATGGGTGAACGAGCACCAAGATGAACAATACTTTCTGATATTAATTGCCTTTGCATTCACGCTCGAAAAACTGTCTCGACGAGAAAAATTAATTAAAATTAAAACGCACATAGTGTCAGAAAAACATCCTAACTAAAGCTTTCGACTTTTTAACTTTAATTAAAAATCTAGACAGTCTAGTTGGCTGAATGGCACTACACTTAGAAATAATTTTTTCTTAAGACACATACCATAAATTTAAATGCTGTATTCATTGATCAAACATAATCAAGTCCTTTTGTCCTATAAATTTCTTGATTTCACTACAAACTGTGATGTGTAGCACACTGACGTTAACTCGTTAATATTTTGATGTTTCATTTTTAATTCCATTAATATTTCTAAATATTGTTCTTACTTTAAGAAGGTTTAATTTCAAATACAAGTTTTGGGAATAATTGGCGACAACTTGAGCCATAAAATAAAAGAAAATTAAAGGATCATCCAAACTTACTAGATTACTGTTAGGACTCCGAGCTCACCGGGTTTCTTTGTTATTGAGACAAAACAAAACTTGATTAAAAATAGACTAGAAAAAGTCCTGTAATCTTTTAGGAAACAGATTTGAAAACAAATCGTTAGGGATTACATTGCATTTATTAATTGCGGTCATAAAGAAAATAAAAAAGTAAAATTATTTATTCAGAAATACGTCAAATCACAATTTATTGTTAAATGTAAGTACTTTATTTTAACATAAACAAATGCAAAAGAGCATATCCAGAAAAACTTAAAAACACAATATAAAGATTGTCATGGTAAAGTAGGCAATTTAAATGCGAAGTTGTATTGCGTTGTGCCCATTAAGCGGACGAAAATCCGGGCTCGGCCAGAAGCCGTTATTTCAATGACGTACATTGACAAGGCGGCCAAAATAAGGCAGTAAATATGGCTTAGTCTAATCCGACTGCCGGAAAAAGAAAATCTTAAATCAAAAGTTACCGCATACTTGCGACGAGGCTCGTTTGTAATCACACAGATGGACTGTCGTTGATTTATTTGTTGTACTTTTGCTTTTTACAAATTAATGCTTAGGATACGGTAATTTCATTAAACAAACAGGACCTTCATTAGCCCAAAATGTTTTCTGGAAAAAGGGAAAAAATCTAATTTGTATGCTTAAATAGCCGACATGTTTTGTCTCGATCCGGTTTGAGCATTGAAAGTTAGGTTTTTTTTTGTGAACGAGAGTTGAATAATGGAGACAACTAGAACTGAATTCTTAGTTACGATAAATGGAAACAAATTCTATGCGTATGTCATCTTTTTAGTGGTTTTCTATTTTCTTTTGGGGTTCGAATTTACATTTGAAACGATTTTTATTCAAGACAACGAAGAGGACCCATTGTTTCTTTTGACTAAGGACGGGACGGTAATTATTTGTACGTTCTGTCAATGTAGCACGAGTACTGAATTGTTAAGTAATATTTAATGGAAAGCGTTAATACTTAGCATTCTAATAAATGGTATTTCCATTGTGCCCACAGTTAAAATGTCAATAAATTTGTAGAGCATCCACGTCAATGCGCAACATCGAACCTGAACGCAATGCAATTCTGACTATAAATCTCACTCAAAGATTTCAAGTTTAATATGCCATACAAAAACATAACTGTGTTTTTGGTGAAAACATGTAACAACCGTTAGTGACTTACCATGCATAAATTAATGTTATCGCTTCAGTTCACGTTTACAAGTGCGGTTTTTGTGGACCCTCCTCACTATTGTGAGGGTAAACTTTCCGAAATTGACTGAGCATTTTTTTTCAGTTAAGGCTTTAACGAAACAATTTGAATTAATGGATTCCTTTAGTTGAAAAAGTTAAGCCATAAAACTTTGAACGATTTATAGTCCGTCCAGATTAAAATGCGCAATTGATTATTTCCACACTTAAACCGCAATTAAGTCGTTCAAGTTTAGAAACTTGCAATGCCCACCTTTTTGACTTGCATTCTCGAACTTTCCTGCGATTTCTTTTAAATTTCCAACGAATTAATTTCTAATGAAGGGTTTTCATTACAACAATGTTTCTTTTAGATCTTTAGCTTTAGTATCAATGAATAGTTTTAGATTCCTGAATTTCTTAAAGGGGCATCATTTCACTAACTTGCCACCACTCTATTGTTACCAATGATCTCACTACAACAATACATATTACAATAAAATTAAGGTTCGCCCCTTTACAATTTACGTTGCATTCAACTGAAAATTGTTTATTATGCACTTCCGCTGTTTCCTTCCGTTTCCCGTTATGCATTTTCTTTCAATTTTCTTTAGTATAAACGACGCGCAACAATGTAAAGCGCCGTTTGAAATTTATCATTTCTGATATTATTGTTTTACTTTATACCGAGTAACGGGGTATCTTTTGAAATACTGAGTTTTCGGTTCCATCTAACAGGAAAACGTGTATTTCATATACCAAGATAGATTTTAAGAAATATCGTTGGGTTGAAACGTGATTATACAATTATTATAGGTAATGACAATATTATATTATCGTTACAGGGTAGCCCATTACTGCAAAAAACTATAATATTTCTCATAATTTTTTAGAATTGAAATAATGTTTGTACAAAGTTTGTGTTTCAAATATTTTCGACTATAAAGAATATGCATAAAAACCAAACGTATATTTTTTCAAAATATTCGTCTGACCGTATATACTATTTTTAGACATTTGCTATTAGTAGTAAAATTAAGGCTCTATAGAGAATATAATAAATATACTTTAGAGCTCTAGTAAAATATTTAATATGACATCCAAGTCAGTTTTGCATTACGTTGGAACATTGTCAACTTGACGTTTTATTTTTTGTACTGCTGTTCTCTAAATAACAATACATGCAATGGTAGCGCAAGCATTTTCAACGTCTTTTTCAGGAAGAAATTTATGGATATTAAAATACTACAAAGAGTAGCACAGATAGGTATAGGGAAACCTGCATAAAAGTTAAAGAAGGTTCAATAACTGTACAATTTAGGTCAGTAACATATAGGGTTTCCCATTTAAAAAATCCAAAAAAAATATATTGTAATTTTTTTAATCTGGCACGTTCATGAAAAACACTCTGTTTAATGTGCCACTCTGTATATCACACAGTGTGCCCCAGGAATATAGGTGTTTGTCAGTATTTACCAGAAATTGTCATTACAAAAACTTTGAAAATGTCACATACCCTGTCGATACTAATTTTCTAAAAGGTCGTATCCCACATTTGGAAAATTTTTCAGGAGATGATTAAAATTTTTCATTACTGCGATTAAAGGAAAGTAAACCAATATTTCTTTTTAATGTTTAATTATAAGAATATACTAAATCTAAATGAAGGCAAGATAAAGAATTTGAAATAATTGCAATTTTAATTAAAACGATTCTCTTTTTTGGAAAAAGTTATTTTGACAAATTTTTTGGAATACTTTTTGGAATACCTTTTAGACAATTGGTATCGATATACTAATTTTAACATATCTTATCGATTGAAAATATTTTTAACATCGGACTATTAGCGGTTAAACTAAAAGTAAATGTCAACTAATTTATTTTAAATAGGTACACTCTTGGAATTTAAAAATCTGTAAAAAACTTTCGTCTTTTAAATAGGCGTCCTCTCATTTTTTCACCAAATAAAACACTTTTCAATATTCAGTATTCATTTGCTTTATTTTAAATGACTTCGAGGGTGATTAAATTGGCTCTGCTCGCCCGAAACAATCGAGAAGTCACGTTGAAAATGTTAATTAATTATTAACATAACGCGCCACTCGGAAATTACACAAACGAAGATTACCTCAATTTGTTTGTTATTTATGGTGAACGCAAAAAAATATTAACCCCAAACATGCCATTTATTTGGCATTCGATATTTAAAAAAATTAAAATCATCATTAAAAAACTTTAAATGAATAGCAGATAATAAAACACAGTTGAAATTAAAAATTACAGGAGAAAATAATTTGCGTCCTTGAATTTCCAAACTCTTTTGGTTTCTTAGTATTCATTTTTTATAGATAATTTTTCAGATTAATAAGGGAAATAAATTATCAAACACATTTCTCACTTCTTGCTTTTTGAGTGTTCCGAATACCTATAAGATTGTTAATGGACTATTATAAACTCGATTCCTAATTGTTCCCGAAATAAAATAATCGAGAATTAAGAGGTCAAGAGATCGGGGGGCCACAAGTGAGGTCCATTATTCTCAATCCATTGGCCATTAAATAGCTCTTGCAAGAAGTTATTGACTAAGTAACTATTATGTGGAGGTGCTCCTTCATGCTAATAGAATAATGGTTTACGTTCTTAATTTTTAATATACGTTTGTTAAAATTTTTAGAAAATATTTAATTATCTTTTATGCAAAAAAATAACAATAATTGTGCAAACAAATTTAAAAATGAGAGAAAAAAGGACGGTTGACCGTTTAAGTCTTCTTCATAAAAGTGCAGTTTAACCACCCTATCGTTTCTAACGGCACAAAAAACGTTGAATTGCCAACCTTCTTGAAAGTTGGAGCAGCGAAACTCATTAGAACTCTTATCACCACAATAACAGTAATTGCATCTATTAAAAATGCCATTTTTGTTAAATTTTGCCTTGTCTGTTCAAATAAAATTGTCCAAAACTAACAGATTTTCCTGAAAGTAGGTTAAAAGAAACTCACAAAAAACTGTCCGTTTTGGATAATTGGTATTTTTTACATGTTGCACTAAACTAATTAAATAGGGATTAAATTTATGTTCTTTAAAAATCCTCCTTAGGCTGCTTTTAAATTCATTTAAGTCCATGGCAAGCTTCTTTAAAGGGATATGTCGTTGGATATGTTCGGATATATCCCAAAATTACAATTTCAATTTATTTGTTGTACAACGATAGGCTGTTGTATATCTGTCACAGTTGACAGATTTACCAGCTTTAATATTATCTATAATTCATTTAAAAACTTTTGGAGATGGCTTCGACTTTTTTCGATATCCAATATCAAATGTATGGCATAATATTTATGTTATAAAAAATGTCCATAATGTTTCGTAGAATTTAAAATTGATCTAAAAGAGAGTATTTTTTTCAAAATCAATGAAGTTGATATCTAATTCCAGCATAGCCACTAATGACGCTACCTTGAAAATATTTATAATGGATAGGACATGCCAAGATTGATATATGTGCCAGTTTTCAAAACTTTTATAATTATAGTTTTAAATATACGGTCATACTCGTATTAAACCCTATATAATTACTTAAGCAAGTTTATTTAGATTTATGAGGCTAACTTTTTTTATTGCAATTCTTATTGGTTTTTAATTGGATAACTGGATGGGATTTTAAAAGAAGCTCCTATCATGTAATTAATGAATGGATAGTATATTTGAAGAGTGTACTAATTGGACTAAAATTATTAAGTAATGGTCTAAGTGTCAAAATTGAAAAATTTTCGATATACTTCAAAATGTGGCCTAACTGCTTTGTCCAGTAATACTTATAACGTTTCATGTGGCAATAATATAACTTAATACTTATGCTAATGCTTAAAAGATAAGAGGCATTGTAAGTCTAAAAAATTAAAAAAAACCTCTATTACTTTAAACTTAAATTTCTCAAATCCTAGATTTTGGCACTTGGACCGCTATTTAATTATACTCTTCATTTAATTTTTCCTGTACAAAAATTCGTTGTAAACTATTCTTCCGTAACATGATCAATTAGCATGAATTTGGCTAATTTCATCATTAAAAATTACAGTTTTTTATAGGAAAAGAATGAAATACACGAACTATTTGTTCGAGTGTAGTCGGATCATTTTCGTAATTTATATGTCTATCTTTAAATTACTTTTTTATCGCTGATTTTACTTTTTTAATAACTTTTGTTTTGTGAATCTTGAATCAGTAGTGCAGACACTGGACTTAATTTGAACAATTACTCCCTTGCAACTATAACTTTTACGATTGATTACAGAACTTCAAACAATTATAAAACTTAGGGAAATAAGGAAGAAGTGTTGTCACGGCTTTGTTAATAACTTTCGAGGAACAATAAGGCATCGTATAGCCTTAACGCCTAATTAAGACGGAAGCGTTCAAAGGTTTAAATAACGGAAGCGACAAACTTGTAACAAACTCCCCCCGTTCCCTCGTACGTAATTAGGAAAACTGCATTAAATTTACTCGAAAGTGTTTTGACCAAAGTTTTCGGAAAATCGGCCGTGGCACGAGGCGGAAAACAAAATATCGCTTTTGTGTTACGTAAGTGATGACTTGGCCGAGTTCTTGGTTCTCGATTTAGTCGAAAATCATTTATTTTAAAGTGTCAAAATATTTATAGCTAATTTTTTTACAGTTTACTATCTTAAGTTAATAAACTTCTACCTCTTTTACATTATTTTATTGAATAATCTCATACGTTAATCACATGACCCTAAATCACTTTCGTTAAACACATATTGAGTGACTTAAACAGTCTTTTACATGCAAATATGGAACGAAATACATGCAAATCCACCAAGCCCGCAAAATTTTATCCAAACAGACCATTCAACTTCTGTAAACAGTTCAAGTCTCTTGATACCAATCACAAGAAGGGTGGCAATGTTGTTCCTCAATTTGAATTTTATAAAATTGACTCACATTGTATTAGGATATTATGTTTGTTTTCTAATAAATGGATGTTATGGAGTTCCTAAATTTGGATAATGGAAATGGAAAATTGAGAAAATAATACCATTTAAAATGCAGAATCCTAACCTGAAACCCAATTTTGATCTTACAAAGAGCTTTTTTGTGCTTAAAATATTGTATCCAGTTTGTTCTGTTCTTGATATTATTTCCTTTTTATGATAGCATTTGTGATTATAATACACTGTGAGTTCAATCGACAAACATCACCGTAATTATTTTCCAAAAATTCTGAATTTTTCATAACAGTAGCAATCAAAAAATGTAAACCGATAGCCAATGCAATAAGCAAAGGTTCAAAAATTTTTCAAACCTGCACGTTTATTACGCCATAGAAACTTCATCGGTCAGTGGATATTTCAAATTACGAATGCGAAATGAGCAGTTCGACCAAATTTCGTTTCGATATTTGAATTTTGTCAAAAACCATTACCAATTTTTCGTTTGCCATATTTGCTATATTTTTGTATCTAAATTTGAAAAGTTTTTTCAGGGTTCTTTCTTTTTCGATTCATACTCGCTTGATGATGCCAAAGACATAATATTACTGATAGCGTCTACGTGACACGAGTGCCGAATTTCATAATTGAATAAGAGAGAAAATATAATCTGCAGGCTTGGTCGAAAATTAATTTTGACCAAGCATGCCACTGAAGGCCGTCGTTTATCTTATATACTAAATTTCTTTTGGTGCTCTAACCCGGCAAAAATCGAGCATGAAATATGAACCGTGCCTTCGTCTTGACATTTTCATTTTCGACATGCGGAATCAGCGAAACTAGTGCGGCGCTACTGTTTTTTAATCAGATACATATTTAGGAACGGTTCTGGTATACATGTAAATTCGCGACACCCGTTTTGGCCAAGAGACAAATTAATTTTTCTTCTAGACGAATCCCATGACAATCCAATCCTCGGCAGATAAATTTAAAAAAATCAGTAACCCCCTAGATTTCTCGCTTCGAGCTTTTAAATCGCTTGTTTTCGCATCCCTAAGATGGTCGCTCAATAAATCACATTTTTTTTTCGAGGTTTTTTGGTAATAAATCGAATTTTTCCGGAACTCACTTCTCTTCAACAATGCCTGCATTTATGACTTACGACAAATGTTCCCAAGAGATTTTTTTCTATTTTAAAATAAATTATTACATGCCACTTTATTTTTAATTTATACATTGAAAATAGTACAATTTTCATAAGCGTTAGGTGACGACAAAAGTGGCAAGAAATCACCCATCAATTCAATCTTTGTCAGTCAATTAATTATTTTCTAAAAATCGTTCGTGCACGCATGGCTACAATCATTAATTGTGGTTCAACATGCGACTACAATTTCTCATTTATTCCCCGAATCTATCTTTACCTTTAACCTAACAAAAAAAAAAAAAAAAAAAAAACC
>JABRWK010000062.1:358314-371210 GCA_013372445.1 Hypothenemus hampei
CAGTGTATTACTAACCCATTATTATTACGATTTTTAATAAACATTTCGTTTTCTGCTAAATTCTTGAAAGTGGTGGTAAGTCATCAAGGAAGCATTTTAGGACATATGTTCATATGAAGTTTTTTGCTTATTTTTACCCATAGATGAGCGCTGTGTATAGTGGGCCCACGTTTTTTGTAACACCCTGTATATCATATAAATATGTACATATAATTTAAATATTATTGAATATATTTTTTAATTTCCGCTAAAAATTAAATTGTTCAAATATCATATTAGTAGGTGATTATTATAATCAATACGATTAAAACACAATAACTGATAAATACGGAAAAACAATAAATAGCAAATATTTTATAATGACATAATTGATTTTATCATTTATTTGCAATGAAAACTAAATAAGACTGAAAAAAAAAATGAAACTTAAACTAAAGAAACTGTTCAGAAGGTTGTCTGTTTTTTTTTTTTTGGGGTTACGTCAAATCCCAAGTATATCGTCTTCCCGCGACAACGGTTGACGACATGAAACTGTCAATTACTGGGCCTTTTCAAAATGTGACACCTCAAATATTATTTAACGTTAGAGAGAATTTTAATATTCGTTTAGAAATGTGCCTTAATCAAAATAGACAACATTTTGAACAGTTTCTTTAATTTTAATTTAAATTTTTTCAGTTTTATTTAGTTTTCATTGCAAATAAATAGTAATAAAATCAATTATTGTATTATAAGCATATCGATTGTCAGCTAGTAATACGGTATTTTAAGAATTTTATCTTTAGCAGAAATTAAAAAAAAATACCCTCCATATTTAAATTATCATAACTTTAGGACGCCGCAAAATATTAAAAAAATATTTTTTTGATTGATTTTGTAAGAGGTTTAAAATATACAGGGTGGTTTATCTGTATTAATGGACAATTAACCGTAACACGGTAACAATCGATTGAAGAAAAAACTTACATCAACTAAGATTACCAATTTCATGCAAAGAATACAGAATCTTGTATTAAAAAAAATATGTCGTCATGCTTTGACGGAACATCCTGTATAAATAAAAATCTTTTTAAAATGATCATAATTTCCAACCACACAATTTGTGTATTCACTTTTTTTTCCTATTGCCAATAGTTGAGAAATTATATATAGAAGAATGACGCACTAAATGGACATGCTGTATACTATATGTATAGATAATATCTAAGATAATATATAAATATACATATATTAGTTTAATGTGTACGAGAAAATAATTTTGTATCATATTGAAAAATCGCTAAACAAATTTATTCGTCGGAAATATGGAAATGTTGTTTGTGCGGCACCACTTTAAACTTTCCGAACGCTTAATGCCCGATAAAGACATAAAACCGGGAAGCGTAATCACTTTTAAAATCGCATCCGTGCCTTTCCCATTCAATTATAGCAAAACCTGGAAAAACTAAAACACGCTAATGAAATCACGGTTCACGATTGTGAAAGACCGCGCTCAACGAATGGTTAACCATCAATTCGGACCCCTTTTTCGATCGCAATGTTTCACTGTGATATTTCAATGTCAAAAGGAACTTTTGAATATTTTCGTATTCCAGGACTTGCGAGTATGTGTAATGTATATTTTAAAAGATATACTAACAATAACTTTAATGTAATGCTTTACTCTAGTGGATGCATTATATCAATTTAAATCTTGTAGTTACATCGATCTTGGGTCTTTTTGACTTTGAACATGTAGATATATGTATAGATGTATCTTGTCTGAATCCTACTGAATGCACTTAAGTTAGATTATACACGGTGATATTTTAATGGCGGATAAACTCCATAGTACGTTGTAGGGGACCATTAAAAGAGTCTAGAAAAAGTAATAAAAAAATTCCTTCTCGACAATCCATCAAGATATAAACAAAGAGCTTATCCGCTATTGAAAAACCATCGTGTATAATAATTTTTTCCTTGTCCCAATTATTATTGTAAAAAAAGCCTTGGATCGGTTTTACTTTGGAGAATAAAGAGTATGTGGCAGAAATATAGAAACTGCATAATATACATGTAAATCTATTATACTTTTGTTAGTACTAAAACTATTTCAAATCTCTTCCTGTTTTATTGCCACCTTTAACTCCTGCATCATTGTCTGGAAAACGTGTTAATAGATTTTCATTATAAAGGATCTCGTTTGTTGACAAAATTGATGGACCCATTTTTTTTTTTTTTGAAACATATTGTCTTTTTGCCGTTCGCGAAAAGAATTGTGCGGTAAATGCCTGGGCTGCGATAATTTATTATCGGACGGGCCACGATGGGATAAAAATGCGGAGAAAAAATTACAAAAAGTCGCTATTGTTGCTTCGACGTTTGATAAAATTGTACCAAACATGTTTAATAATATGGAAATATTAAGATTAAAATGTCTTTTTTGTTCAATGCATCGAGTGTTGAGTGAAAGCTTTATTTTTACAGCAATAATCTATTAAATATGTATGTTGGCAACGATGACAACTTAAAGAGGTAACCGCTGAAAAATGTTTTCTGTGTAGGATTGGCCCAACGAAGAAAAGAAGTTATTCTAATATTCGTATATAGCCAAAAATGATGAATTGCCAATATTCAAATTTCCGAATTTATCAGACGGTAGGGATTTTACAAAAACGGCATTCTGTTCCATGTGCTGCAGATAAGAAAAAAAATATGTTAGAATATTAGCCCACTTTTTCTTCTGTTAACAATCTCGTTTATTTCATCGCTTAATTTGATTTGATAGAATAGAAAATTACAAATTTGACCTGAAAATATTGGTTGAACAAAGTCAATAAGATCAGTAAATGTCATTAATGTAAATATGTAGTTTCAACATCAACATGAATTTTTTTCTATTTACGAAGATAAATTGAAATAACCAATACATCTTTGGTGAAATATTGTTGAATGATTTTACAAAAATGTACAAACCGTACAGAACAAGAAGCAACTGGAAAAATTGATTCACAATTCTTAATTTAATAAAAAACAACATTCTAAAGATTGCAATCGATCACGACCCTTTTAAAGACGTTTCTCTTTTTTTAATTTGTCATTGAAGATCGTAATTCTCAAATCTTAAAGAAAGAGATAACGACTTGTAGAAAAAGATTTAAATTCGCAACGTGACTATTAGATAGGATATAAAGCGTACCCATATCGAGAACATAAATCTTTCTTAATGACTCTTGTATCTGCGACTACCTTTTCACAAGACTTTACTGCTTCTCTTTGATTTCGAGTAGATCTCTCTAAACGGAGCCCCGCGTTCCGTCTAGTGCCTTCCTTCCGAGCAGTACAAATAGACGAAGCGGCCGAATAAATCACCGGGCATGTCCGCCCCTGGAAAACATCACCACTAATTTGTGATGCTTTTATCTGCACGCTACGGAAAGTGCTAATGTTTTATCCGAGCTGAGGCGTCGGCTCCGCACTACGAACATGCCTTGTCGCTGCACTTCGAGTTTGGTAACGAGGAAAAAAACCAACACCGAGAGTATTCTACAGGGTCTGGAAGCTCGGACAAGTATTTCACTTGAATATGTTTTATACGTTTTTATACTTTTACTTGGAGAAAAAAATGAAGAAAGATATTTATTAAATTATTTAAATATAAGAAAAACCATTATCTAAGTACATGTTAAAGCAATACAGAAAAAGAGTGTTTTACTTAAAGATTTCTCTTGGACAATATTTTCTTAATCATAATTATAACTGTTTTAAACTATATTAAAATTTCCCTTAAATGAACTCGCTTAGGTGCATTTATTAGAAAGTAAGAAACTTAATTAAAAGTTTCACTTAATGGATAAATATTACCAGTCTCCTTTTCCTCAAGTTTGATCACTGTTTGTTTTTGTAATATTAACTTAGTTCTCTTTTTTCGCCAGAAAATTTTCCGTAATCTAGTTTAAAGACTCATTTTAATAAATTAATGTATCTGTGAAGTTTCTCAACAAACATTACAAATTTAAAATTGTTCAATTGGCTTTATTGTTGGAATGGGAACCATCATTTTAATGTATTCATAGAACCCTGTTTCTACTGCTTGTCACTATTGACATTACCAGAGTTCAAAATTTGTGCTCCACACTTTTTGACTGATAAATTGCCACTCGTGGGAAATCCGAGATTTCGAGACGGAAAGCTCCTCGATGGAAAGGAAACCTGCCAACATTCTTTTTGTATTTAGATTCGATCTATTATTGTACGGGAGAAGGTGCTTTTTATCCATTACAGAAATAATGCTATTTGTTCTTTTATCCGTTATATATTGGTAAGGATTCAAACTCCATTATATGGAGTTTTAAAGTACGATTCGATTTCTAAAGGATTCAATTCGGAAATATTAGTTTTTTAAAAGGTTCGTAATTGAGCCAGAATGGGAAAAAATTTCCTAAATGTAATAAATAATACGCATAAAAAATGTATATAAATTTTTTTTTGATTCGTTTTACAATAAAACATTTAGTTAAAGGCATAGGGATTATTTTTCGACAGTTTTACGATTTTCCATGTCCAGAAAACAGTGAGTAAGCAAAAAGTGTTTAATCAATCAATGGTGGGGAGGCCTTTTATTTGCTACATTTTGTAGTGGAATGAGTACTATACTAAATAGACAAATCGTAAAATCGGAATGATGGTATTTTACTGAAAATTTTATTTACCTTTGTTTGTGATATTATTGTTTTTAAACAATATTTATTCACAAAATTTTATTTGTTTCTCATCGCTTAAAAAGGTAACTTTTGTGATGAGGGGCAACAGCGTTAAATTTTTAATTACTCTCCTCAATGATGAAAGTTTTTAGTGACAAAATAGACCGGCGAAACGAATTTACGCTACAGGCGACTTTTATTTCCGTACAATGCGCTGGGAACAGCTCCGGAACCGCTTCGGTTAAATGCCCGGAACATTCCCTTTTAGTTTCGTGGTTTTCGCGGGTATGCAAGGGTCGGCATACTTTATTTTCTCTACAGGATTAAATGTTGGATAACGACCGTTATAACCTTTTTATTCTTCATTTCTACTGTTCATGAATATCAACTAGAACTTTGGATATTAAAATTTTTTAAAAAATCAACAGATTCTTTTTAATTGCAATTAAGCTTTGCTCGCAATTTTGTATTTAATCTTCGTAACGTTGTCGAATCGATCTATTCTCGATGGTCGATGAACTCCTAAAATATTTAAAATGGAATGGTTATAAATCGGGTCGACAAGAGCTTGAAAATTTAAAAGCATTTCCTGATAATGTCGAGTTCCGATTTATTCTAGTAGTTTATTCGATTTTGATCAATGCCTTATAAAATCAAATGAGTAATTATAGTCTTTAACTCAAGTTTCAGTTTTATAAATTAATTTTATCCATGATTTAAATGCCTTATTAAAATGTAAACATGTTATTTGACATGTAATTTACCTCATTTCTAGAGGAGCTTGACTCTCTAAAGCCATCCAAGAATCTTACATCATAGCTCGAGCATACTCGCGTAGTATATCCATTGTTTATTTAATCCTACTTGGACTGAAATGTCTATAGTATCTATGCTTAAATTTAAAATGTAAAGAACCCCGTTCTACACGAAGTAATACGAATTACTCTTTTTTTTTTTTTTTTTTAAGTGATCCTATAAAGTTTTGGAATAATCCACGTGGCAATCTTAAAAACAAACATGAATAACTTGTTGTTGTCGTTGTTGTTGTTGTTATTGTGTGTCATAAATAAATTAGATAGACCTTCAGCGATGAATAAACCTGAGGTTAATAATTACACCTGACCGATCGTTTTAAATTGGGGTCAAACACATGTACGGTCAATCAAGTGAAGTCGTTATTGCATCCATTAAATTTTGCAACAGTTTAATTTTATCACGTAGATTAAACGGCGTTTAATTTCGAATTTTTGAACGTGCAATTTATCTTTAAAAATGATTTTTTAATCCGTTCCGCCCAAGCTATACATCCACCATAAAATTTTATGAATTCGAAATGGAGTTTATAGATTGTTTGCGTATTAAAAAAAAAAAGGTTTGAGTTTGCCACATTCGTGAATGAATAATGTTTTTATTGTTCACGTAAATAATAAAAGAAAAATTTGATGAGATTTGGAGACCAGGGAGGAAGTTTTGTGAAAATTGCTTTCCAGTTTAATTTGGGACCAACGAATTCGTAATTATTGGTGTTTGATTAGAATCAGAATAAGCCATTATGGAACGATTCGTCAACAATTGAGGCCGGATACAGAAAATAACAATAGGATTTGTTAAAACCACATTGCTACAGTTAATAACGATTTCTGGATCGGTAATCTACTGTTTCTATCCGGTTGTATATTTGTGATTGGATTTTCTATGCCAAAATGGAATAATTGATATATTTGAAGGTTTGAATTTCATTTCTTTCAAAGTAAAAAAAAAACACTAAAATGTTAAACATCATTTGCCTTTTAACTGCTTAATTAGAATGCAAAATTTAATTATCGAGTAGAAGATCGTATTTTCCCTATCACAGTCCTTTCATTATTTTTTTTTGGGCGAACTTTAATGGATATTTAAAATTCTGTGAGGTATTCCTGTCGGATACTTTGGAAAAACGATGGTGGTTTAAAATATCATGATATTGATTATGCAAATTTGATTACAATAGGAAAAGCCCTAAATTGAAAAACTTTTTAATTCAGGCTTAATTACAAATAAAAATAAAAGTAAAATTTTACGAAAAATATACAAATGTATGAGTTTATTATGGTTATTTAACAGTTCTCCCCTAAGACATTGTGGACTGCTCAAATCTTGTTTCGATTTAAATCATTTAAAGACATCTTTATTTCCTATTCGCACTGATTTATTATCGTAAATACTTTCCCATGTTCGCAAAGAGAAGAATATTTTCAGAGTTATGTCAGTTGCACAATACAACACGTACGCCCTAACCTCCCATATATTCTCAGAAGCGGGCAAAGCCAAAAAGAGATTGTTTTCGAAAAAGTTTAAATAGTGTTGGCTATCTCGACGGCTCGAGTCGAGGACATAACGAATTGTTTTCTGCTCTGTTTTTTTATTGTTTGCGTTTTTCACGGTTTCAAATGTATTCCTAAATAATGCAAAAAATACAATTTTCCACCAGACGAGTTAGCTCGTAAATTGATCTGGAGTCATGCCGCCTCCTAACTCACGTAATTAATAGTTTCAGTTTGTAAGATACCCGAAGTTAGATACAGTTCAATTGGCAAATAAGCCCATTACGAGGATTGCAACGTTGGCTTCATAAATTCTGGATCATACTTAGTTTGAATCGACCATTACGGCAATTTCGTCAGCTCCATGGCGATGACACTAGCTAGTTTCCTTTGTAATTTATGGAGGATGGTTGGATGGTTTTCGTTAGCAAGTCATTATTTTAATGAAGATGTGGCACACCATCAGAACAATAATTTCGAACCGTCGTTTTTTTCCTATTGCGTATCTTAAATCTATTAAATCCCTATAGGATGTGAGCCTCGTTAGGGATAGCTGTTACCGCCCTCGCTCTCAGCGACAAAATCTAATTCAGCAAATTGGGTAGCCAATCCGCCAAATGACTTTTTGGCTCATCAACCGAATGAAAGAAATCGGGACCGAACAATAGGGTAAAAGAAGTGAATTCTCATAATTAGCAATAAATGTGAAATTTCATTAATAGTTCTTAAATATTAACGTCAGTACTCTTAAACGGTAATTTAACAAACAAGAGATTATTCGTCCCAATGGATCCGGAAGATCGACAAACGTCAACCCCGGAAATGGAAAAGCAACCGGTCGGTGGAACGATTGATTTTAAATTTCCATATAAATTCGAAGTTTTCCAGTTGAAGGGTGCTGTTTCGTCTGCTGGAAAGCTAAGTCAATCGTCAAAATGGAACGCTACTCTTGTTTAAGAATTTCAACAAGTTTCTCTCTTGATCCCCTGATAAATTTTCACCTTGAACAAGCGTTTATTTATTTATTTATTTTTCAACTTAAACAAGCATCTATCGCAGAAACTAGCTAATACTGATTGTGTAAAAAGTGCTATGCAAATTTTCAATTTCAAGTATCTTAAAACTAAATCTCCCACTTAATTGAAATTTATTCTAGTCACTAACTTCATTCTATTTAGTTTCAGGAGACGCTCGTCACCCTGTGATAGTCTATATACATGGAGAATCTTTCGAGTGGAATTCAGGCAATCCCTACGATGGAAGCGTTTTAGCCTCCTACGCCGACATAGTCGTAATTACTCTAAACTATAGACTCGGAATATTAGGTCATTAAGCCATTTCAGTTCTCTTCAATTTCAAGTAACGCTTCCAATAAAATTTCAGGTTTTTTAAACGCAAATCCAGCTCCACATCTGAAGGCACGAGTGGCCAATTACGGTCTTATGGATCAAATAGCCGCTCTACATTGGATCCAACAAAATATAGCGTTATTCGGTGGAGATCCTACAAATGTGACGTTGGCAGGTCACGGATCTGGAGCCGCATGTATAAATTTTCTTATGATTTCGCCAACAGTTATGCCGGGACTGTTCCATCGAGCTCTACTATTATCCGGTTCGGCTTTGTCGTCGTGGGCCTTGGTAAGAGAAAATTTTTTTAATGATAAGCCAGTCTTTGACTTTATAAAATTTACTCTTTGATCTCTACTTTTAACACTTACAATAAAGGGCTTAAAGCGATCGGTTTCGATGCTCAAAGCCTGAATGTTTTATTGAAGCCTGAAAGGAGAGAATATTTACGAAAGGGCTGTCGGTGAAACCTAGCGAAAACCCGTGTCAAAGTTTATGTTTATAAATTATTTAACACTGAAATTGCTTAAACCTGTTTGTTCAGTACTGGAAAATTGCCGCGAGTAAACGGGCAAATGGAAATTAAAAAATAAACATGCGTTGTTGTTCACCACGGCATCAATTTTAAATAAAGCTTTCTAAATTGGCAACGATTCAATAGTTTTGAAATTCAACTCAAAATGTAGCTTGAAAAATTCCATTTCTGATTAGCTTTCAGAAACAAGTTGTACTGGAATTTTTTGAATATTTGTTTGTTTATCTACTTAGGTCGAGGATCCAGTTAACTATGCTGTAAAATTAGCCAAAGAAGTCAACTGTACAATTCCTGATGACGTGGGAAAAGACCACGAACAAATTGTTGATTGTCTTCGTGAAACTTCACTATCCGAACTTCTGGAAGCTGAAGTCACACCTCCCGCATATCTAAGTGCATTCGGACCCAGCGTTGACGGTAAAATACTGCAATTCTTATAGAAAGTTTCTAGTAACCGAATATTGCAGGTGTGGTAATCAAAACGGATTTCGCTAAAGAACTGGTGACCTATTTTAAGCCCCAAGATTTACAAAACATGGTCGGTCCAGTAAATGCGAATTTAAAACGTAGTGAGACCGCTTTATTGCCCAAAGGTAACAACCCATACGACCTACTTTTCGGAGTCGTGACTAGCGAGGCTTTATGGCGTTTCTCGTCCAATGACATTCAAGCGGGTTTTGAAGGTGAACGTAGAGATAAAATAATTCGGACGTACGTAAGGAACGCGTATACGTATCATTTAAGTGAAATCTTTTTCACGGTGGTCAATGAGTACACGGATTGGGAACGGACCGTTCAACATCCGATTAATACACGGGACGCGTGCGTGGCCGCATTAAGTGATGCGCAATTCGTGGCGCCTTTGGTGCAAACTGGAGATTTGTTGAGTGCTAAACCACCACAACCCGGACAAGAACCAACGGGACCAAAGACATTTTTCTACGTGTTTGATTATCAAACCAAGGATGGTGATTATCCTCAGGTAATTTTTCATAAATAATTGTTATTCAAATTGTGTATCTCTGTTTTTGAAAGGTGGAAAATAAGCAGAAGATGGGCCATTTAATAGCTTAATATTGGATAAATGTGGTATAGAAAATAGGCCATAAAACTTTTCCAGTTTTTCACGGTCGCCTATTTTACGTCAAAAGCAATAAATTTATTTCTTTTGTTTCGGATTCATGCTTTAAAAAAGTCCTAAATCAATCGCGTGCATTAAATAATTTCGTCTTAAGTTATTTATGCATCGTAAATTTTTTTCAAGGGAATTTCGACTAATAAAAGTACTTTTATTTTACCGTCAAAGACCCTGTATGAAAAACTTAGGACACGTATAGTTGATGATTTCTGCCCGGGACTAACAAAGGAAATCATTTACGGAACACAATAACGGCAATAACGTGCATTCAAGACGAGATGTTTTCGCTATAAATTCTCTCAGATTTATTTGTGATGCTCTATCTGTGATTGAGTTCCCACCGTTAAATAAATGTATACTTTTGAGAATGTAGACGCTCACAGTCTAAGTGCAGCATTATTTTATCCTAACATACACTTATTGCATGGACGAAGCATAGATAAATTCCGATTTTCACTTAATCGACGTATTTTTGCGACAAAAGTAACACCACGAAAACTAATTGATCTTTGAATTCAACATGGAAAATTATGATATTTTGTTCAAACTGAAGTTTACTCGTGTTTTCTGTTGACATTTATACATCTTCGTTGTCGGTGATAAAGCTTTTAAATTGTCGCCCAGAAACAAACATATACGTTAGAGTATGTAGAATAAACGTCCTCCATATGATTAATACACTCCCGGAAAACACACTTTGGTCGAAAGATGGTTGTTTGATCGATAATGTTGTATCTTTCGTAATTTCCACGAACGATTCTATTTAAATATGTAAATTTTTTTTTGTAGAAACAAATGTGTGTCATAATCGTGCGTGTTGCGAATAAAATTTATTTGTTTCTGATTTTTATTTGTTTCATTCAACTAAAAAGCATTTGTGATTCCAGAGAATGGGTACAGTACATGGCGAAGAATTACCTTATATGTTCGGAGCGCCTTTAGTTGATGGTTTCAATCATTTTCCTCAGAACTATACTCGGGCAGAATTAGCATTGTCAGAGTCGTTTATTCTCTTCATATCGAATTTCGCTAGAACCGGGTAAGTATTGTTGTTTGTATAAAATCTACATCTATGTCTATACAAAAATAGTACAAACCTTAAGTAATCTTAACGAAGGAATACAATTACCTTCGCTAACACTGGTTTTCCTTAACATGATTATATAAAGATTTTATTTAGACTAAAGCTCTTTTTTTCGTTAAAAAAACAAAAACTAAGTGCAACGGAGGTCAGGTTACCATTTTAGATAGGCAGTTCAAAGGCTACAACGAAACTTGATATTGAATGGTCAAGGTCTTATATTGCAGTTTAACGATATGGCCATCCAGGCAGTTTATATCACGACGTAAACTACGTGATTTTCTGTTTCACGGCATAAAGTGCACTTTAGGGCCTTGCGGAAAGATGTTCTGGAAAATTAAGCAATAGAAAATCCTCGGATCCATTCAAAACCGTATAATTTTTTTCCAGTCTCACATGAGTCGGTAATAAAATCGTTTCTCCTTTTGTCGCTTGGGTTCCCAGACATTATAATTAATCATGGCATTGTGAAAAGCAGTATATTATTTCTGCGAGCAATTTTTCAGCAAATTTCGACGGCACTTTGCTATTTAAAATTTAACAACCGAGGCTGTATCGTGCTGGAAGAGGAGTCGTTTATCTTTTCCAGACAGATATAAATTGAGTTTCTATTTTTTTCTTTGTTATTTTGCGACACGGCCAATTGACGACGCTATACATTGTCCTCCACAGAAATTGTATGCAGTTCTTAAATGCGTAACGGGCCATAATCGATTTGTGAAAGTTAAGATGCCTCGGTTAAATTTCAAACTATCAAAGGCGAAATTGTACGGAACAGTTCTCACAGTGCAATATTGGATGTTCACGAGATCAAATAGAGTTCGTTCTAGACAAAAACTGAAGTGTCATTCAGTTCGCTCGTGTTTCAAATGTAATATTCAAAAAAGAACACTTTCCACCGAAAATGTTTTAAGTTGAAAAATACTCAAAGAAAACTTACAAAGCTTCATGCGAGCTATTTTACAATGTCGAAATAAATCTTGTTTTAGAACAGATAAGGTAACCGCAATGCTAAACTTGGCCTTCTTTATTATTCTGGAGGGATTAAACTTTCCTTTTTACTTCACTATCTGAAAACAAATTTGAATAATATTGTCCTTGTTTGCGATAATAACTTTTAGAAAAATGAATTTTTCACGTGGGTAGAATGTGAAAGGAACAGGTATTTTTGTTACTAAAAAAAAAAAAAAACAAAGATAATGGTTTCTTTCAACTTCCATACAAATAACCTCCAATTTGATACTTATTAAGTGATCCAAATAAAAAGGGGAGCAACAACCACCTTGTGGTTAAATAAAGGAATACTTTTATTTAATGCAAACGTTGTCTTTCTTTAGCATACACAGCCTCACAATATTTTATTATTTTTTTTCAACTTCGCAGGTTTTATTGCGAATAAAATACTCGTAATCATTGAAAAGAGAGACAAAGAATCTAACAATTAGATACCTATAGTCCGAATTTTAATTAAAAAATAAAGTCCGTTCTGATTTTTAAACTGTTTATGATAATTCAATGTAATAAAAATAATTTTTCGCCGCAAGTAAAAAAGTGATTTTTTTACTTTATTATTAAAATGAGGGTTAAAATAAAAGTATAGAAAAGGGCTTTGTGGGAAGTGTTAATGGTTTTATAACTTGAACTTTTTAATACTTTGAGCTTTCTACGTCCCCTTTAAGTTCGCTCCTTAGATTTACTGACGACTTTTTGTCTCTTACAGTAATCCTAATGATCATCACAAACAGGAATCCATTTTGGCAGCATCAAGAGAGAAAAACCGTTTCCGTACAATTGTATGGGACGAATAC